>JZKD02S0161352.1:295510-315809 GCA_000966675.3 Picea glauca
TTGACCGAGAAGAGAATCCTGGTAGCAATCCAATAGCCAAGAGAGGCTAATGCACCAAGCAAGAATAGAAACTAAGTTGAACAGATGATCCCACCCAGAAGCTAGCGCTCACTTTCCCAACTCTCCCAGAAACTTGCGCACCAAAACTGCCACAGCCTGCGCAGATTTGGCTCTCTCTACAACTGCTGAGATTATGAATAATGAGAACTGGCGCCCTGTATTAATAGTGAACTGGGCAGGCTAACTGGGGCCGACTTCTCCTTCTAGGTATCAATAAATTCATTTTAAATGTATTTATCCAACCGACAACTTGTCTAAGGTTTCCTTTAATTCTTTGCTTCCTTCCGGAGGATTCTAGTCTCGTCATAGGTCACAACAGAGGTTCATACCTCCCGAAGCTACCATAATATTAACATGTTAGTAGGGGTCTAAAAAGGGGGAAAGGATCTTGGGAAGGTGATAATGTTGAGAATATTTTGGATTCCTGGATGGAGGATCAAGATGTACAGAAAGAGCATCACTCCCTTCCGTGTTTTATGTTATGGGTTGTATGGCTAACTAACTAGGAATGCAGCATTGTTTCAAGATAAAGATAAAGCATCCCTTCATACCTAATGCATGATAAAAGGAAGTACATAAAACAAAAAAAGCAAAGAGTGGTTGGAAGCCTGAAGATCATCACCACCAACCCATATGAGTTTTTTGATGGAGCAACAAACAGAACTCCTAACACATGCAAGGCAGGCAGAATCCTAATTATCTCAATAGATCACAAGATCCAATTTGAATGTGGATCGAGGCAAGGCACAAATAATTATACAAAAGTAAAAGATGCCACCATCCTTATGTCCATCGTCTAAGAAGAAGGTATCAACAACATAACTATCTATCATGACTAAAAGTTGGTGGTGGAGTGGATGATGCGAAATAGAGGAGTCTGGATTTGTATGACAATTTTCCACATACTTAGGACATGAAACCAAGCTTCTCTTGAATCCAGTTCCATCACATCTATCATGAACAAAATCAAGACGTGAATGGGATATTAAAACTGGCATGTAACAGAGATCCGAACTCTATCCTATTGAGGGTTTATCAGGATGGGGTTGAGGAGATCCTCTAAATCCAACACAATTGCTCTTTAACTCTCTATTTACAATTTCGTTAGTATGGTATCTATGGACGGCTTAAGTTTGTTTCTATGTTGTTGATAGACTTGTGAATCATCATTCCTCGACTAGTATAGTCGGTAAAGATTTTAAAGAACTCATATGACAACACCCTTTGAGTTGTTCGACCATCATACATGTAATCCTTCCATTTTTATAATGGAAGGATTTACATATTTTTTCTTTGGAAAAAAAAAGGTTCCCATAAACCTAGATAGTTGTCAACAAGGACTAGCTCGAGCATGAACTTCTTCCATAGGTTTAGTGTGTACAAGCAAGAAGTGGTTCAAGACATTTCCTTGGTGACCACCTTGGAAAGGTGATCACTAATTCTATCTTATAGTTTCACTTGAAAAATAAAACAAAAAAGTGAAAGTCTTATGTTTTGAAGTCAAATAGTCTTAGGAATCTAAATGAAATGTTCTAGAAGTTCTAGAGCATTAGTGACTTAAATAGGATTTAATCTTAGTCGTACACATCAAGATTGAGATAGGCGACAGGTAAGATTGAGGAGATTATTTATCTTCTCTCAAAGCATAAAGAAGACAAGATAAGAGAGGTCAATTACACACATGAGAAGACAACAAGAGAGCTAGAAGAGAGTAGAGTGCATTCAAGGAAAAGAGAAGCAGATAGTCGAAGTGACCAGCAAGTACAACAGGCCATACAAGCGATACCACTATTGCAGCAATCCTTTCTTCATGCACACACTGTACACCCTCAGATATGGTCGTACACTGTTGTTTGGGGTGATTTCGTTAACTGTATAGCTACTGATGCAAAGAAGGCTACAAAGGTCACCTTGTAAGCTTTGATCAAAGGAATGAAAAGCTGATTTGAAGGATAAATCCCTATGTATATGTTTTATTTCTTCCGTTGTTCATTTTTTCAGTTATTGTGTAATTGATGCAATGTTCAAAAATTGTGTTTTTTGTATTAAATAAAATATGTGTGCATTAGGAAAGCAATCACCTAGGCTTGGAAAATGTACATCGTATCAAAGAAATTTCTCTAATTGAGATTCTCAAGGATTTACAATGGTAAATCAACTGCCATAAAGGACCATCAGTTAGAGGACTTCAATATTTTTAAACACTAATTTTTAGATCTGGAAGTTTGTGCATTAGATCTCAGAGATGGCCTCATCTAGCTTCAAATGCGAGGATAAATTAGATGGTGCCACAAATTTCTCGTCATGAAAGGTGAGTCACATTCTTATTAGAAGAGAATGATCTTTGGGATATTGTCATCAAGGATGTTATGCCTTCGCCTACAGATCCATAGCAATCGACAGCACACAAGAAGAAGGAAGTGAAGGCCAAGCAGAAGAACATGGACGCCATAAAAGATTGTTTGATCCCTCATATATACGAGAAGAAAATAGTAAACGGAATATTTGATGCCCTGGTTAGCCTTTACCAAAGTGACATCATAAACAGAAAGATGACATTGCGAAATAAACTCGGATCCATAGGGATGACCAGATCAAATTCAATCGTCAATTACCTTATGAAGGTCACGCAAATTCATGATCAACTTGGTGCAATTGGGGAGAAGGTTGCAAATACAAAGCTAGTGAACATGGCACTTAATGGATTCCCAACTTCATGGGAACCATTTGTCAAGGGTATTTGTGCTCATGAGAACCTTCCTAACTTTGAAAGATGTGGGATGATTATATCCAAGAGGAAACTCAAATGGAGTCAAAGACCAACAAGAAGGGTGGTGACAAGAACCTATCCCTGTTTGGTTAGACAAATAGGGACAGAGGTAAAGGACCCAACAAGGGTAAGGGAAATAGTGAGGATTCATCCTCACAACCAACTAAGAAGAACTTGAGTAAAATCAAGTTCTACATTTGTCATAAGCATGGTCATTATGCATCACAATGTCCAGATAAGAAGGGTAAAGGGCAGCAATAGTAGAAGCAGGTAGCAACCTCTACAAAAACTCAGATGAACGAGTTCGTTGCCAAGTTTGAGAAGGATTTATGGATGGTATCTTGCCTTTCTAACAACACAGTTTCGAGGAATGCGTGGTATGTGGACAATGGAGCATCTCGTCACATGACATCAACCCAACAGTGATTTTATAATCGAACAAAGCAGGACTCAGGAGTACAGGTTGAGCTTGGTGATGATGCCAAGTACCCAATAACAGGAGTTGGTACCATTTCCTTCCAACTCAAGTCAAGTAATTCTTTAGATTTTGACAATGCCTTGTTTCTTCTAGGTCTTGAGAAGAACTTGCTTTAAATTCCATTTATGGAGGACAAGGGCTTTGCAAATAAGTTCAAGAACCAACAAGCCCTCATTGGATACAGCTCGAGTAATAGGGATTAGAGAAGGTAATCTTTACAAATTGCAAGGTGAACCTATTCAAGCTATAATTCATAACAGTGACAGCTAGTGTGAGTTGTGGCACTAGAGGATGGGGCACCTACATCACAAGGCATTGCCTATTATGAGGGAGATAGTCACGGGCCTTCCAAAGCTCAATATTGAACAACATGGAATATGCAAAGGGTGCACGTTTGGCGAGCATGGCGAGGTTGTTTTCCCAAGCAAGGAGCATGGGTCTAAGGACATTCTAGACCTAGTGCATTCAGATGTTTGTGGACCGATGTCAATAGCATCAATTTCAAGAAGCATGTACTATGTTTCCTTCATTGATGACTTCTCTCGCAAAACTTGGATCTACTTCCTAAAGACCAAGGATGAGGTCTTTAGCAAGTTTCAAGAGTTAAAGCTCTAATCAAAAACTAAAGAGAGAAGAAGATCAAAGTCTTGAGATCGAACAATGGGGGTGACGATACCTCCAAGGAGTTCGAAGGTTTTTGCAAGGAGGTGGGAATCAAGAGAGAGTTGATTGTTCCATACAACCAACAACGGAATGGGTTTGCAAAGCAAAAGAATCGATCCATCATAAGGGCTATTAAGGCCATGACTCATGACCAAGACTTGCGATGTTTCTTTGGGCAGAAGAATACAACATGGCAGTCTACATCCAAAACAGATGTCCTCGCAGGATCTTGGAGGACAAGACACCAAAGGAGGCATTCATTGGTGTGAAGCTAGAGGTGAGTCATTTCTGCATCTTTGACTGTCCAATTTATATCCATGTACCAATAGAAAAGAGGATTAAGTTGGAACCCTCCAACGGGAAGGGTTTATTTGTAGGTTACAGTGAGACTTCAAAGGCCTACAAGGTATCTATTCCAGAGCAGGGGAAGACAGTAATGAGCAGGGATGTAAAATTTCAGGAAGACTTTGCATCCAGGAAGTCCCATGAGCCTATTCCAATGACAAAGGATGAGGGCAAAAAGCTTCGAAGGTTAAGACAGGGTCACCAGTGCCTTCCAGAGCAATACAATAACCTTCAGGTGAAGAGGGGGAGACAGTAGCCCCTTCCACTTCTGTCAAGAGACCTCAATGATTCACTCGAACAATGAGGGATACTCAAGAATATGTTGAGGCTACTAGGAGCACATTTAGAGAGAGCATACCTCCGAAGAAGTTTCCACACTACATGGCATTGATGAGCACATTATAGATTTGATGCTTTCCATCTTTCAAAAGGCAGCAGAAGAGGGAGAGACAGTAGTACCTTCCACTTTTGTCAAAAGACCTCAATGATTCACTCAAACAATGAGGGATGCTCAGGAATATATTGAGGCTCCTAGGAACACATTTAGATAAAGGAGACCTCCGAAGAAGTTCCTAGACTACATGGCATTGATGAGTAGCATCATAGATTCCGAGCCTTCCAGCTTTCAGGAGGCAACAGACCAACAGGTATGGCGGGATGCCATGGTGGAGGAGTACACCTCCATCATGAAGAATGATGTTTGGGACATTGTACCAAGACCGAAGGGAAAGTCAATAGAGAGTTCCAAGTGGCTCTACAAGATCAAGCATGTAGTAGAAGGCAGCATTGAGAAGTTCAAGTCGAGGTTCGTAGCGAGAGGGTTCTCCCAGAAAGAGGGAGTGGGCTATGAGGAAACATTTGCTCCAATTGCTAGGTACACTTCCTTTAGTTTCATTTATGGGATGGAGGATACATCAGATGGATGTGAAGATAGCTTTCCTTAATGGGATCATTCAGGAAGAAGTGTACATAAAGCAACCTCAAGGCCTTGAGGTAAAATGGGAAAGAGTCCCATGTTTGCAAGCTTAAGAAAGCCTTGTATAGACTCAAGCAGGCATCGAGAGCATGCTATTTCAAGATAGATGGATATTTTGCAAAGAATGGGCTTCACCAAAAGTGAAGCAGATCCTAACTTATATTATATATTTGTTGGAACTGATCTGCCTGTTTTGGTGTTGTATGTAGATGACTTATTTCTTACAAGTATAGAGAAGCTCATTGTAGGGTGCAAAGAAAACATGGCAACTGAGTTCGAGATGAAGGACATCGTCATGATACATTACTTCTTGGGTTTGGTGGTTTGGAAAAGACGAGGAGAGATTTTCCTTGGGAAAGATAAGTATGTAGGAGTATGGTCTAAGATATCTTGGAGACGGTTAAGTGAAGTTGCAAGCATATCCAGACTCTAATTGGGCAGGCAACGGAGCAAAGAGGAAGATCACCTCAGGGTGTTGCTTTAGCTTGAGATTAGCAATGATATTCTAGTTCAGCAAGAAGCAGACTTGTGTTGCTTTAGCTTGAGATTAGCAATGATATCCTAGTTCAGCAGGAAGCAGACTTATGTGGCACTGAGCTCCGCATAGGCAGAATACATGGCAAACAGTGCTATTAGTTGTGAGGCCATATGGATTTGCAAGTTACTTGCAGGATTGTTTGATCAAGGGTTTGGACCCCACGATCATTTACTATGATAATCAAAGTTGTATCAAATTCTTTAAGAATCCAATGTTTCATGACAAATCCAAACACAAAGATAGGTAGCTAACATTGTGACCCAACCCTTAGCAAAAGGGAAGTTTGAAGCATTTAAAGACAAACTTGGATTGGTGGAGAATTCCTTCCTCGTTAAGAGGGAGTGTTGAGAAATGTAGCTCAAGCAAGAACTTCTTGCACATGTTGAGTTTAAACATGCAAGAAGTAATTCAAGACATTTCTTTGGTGACCACCTTGGAAAGGTGATCACTAATTCTATCTTGTAATTTCAGTTGAAAAATTAAAGAAAAAGTGAAAGTCTTATGTTTTGAAGTCAATTAATCTTAAGAATCTAAATGAAATGTTCTAGAAGTTCTAGAACATTAGTGACATAGACTAGGATTTAATCTTAGCCGTACATATCAAAATTGAGATAGGTGGAAACTAAGATTGAAGAGATTAGTTGCTAGAATTGAGAAGATTAGTTATCTTCTCTCAAATCATAAACAGAGGAAGATAGGAGAGATCAATTACACACAAGAGAAGACAGCAAAAGAACTAGAAGAGGGCAAAGTGCATTCAAGGAGAAGAAGAGGAGCATATTGTTGAAGTGACCAACAAGTATAACAGGCCATACCATTGTTGTAATAGTCCTTTCTTCATGCACAGGCCATACACCCTCAACTATACCCGTACAATGTTGTTTGAAGTGATTTTGTTGACCATACAACTACTGGTTCAAAGCAAGCTATAGAGGTCACCTTGTAAGCTTTGATCAAAGGAATGAAAAGTTGATTTGAAGGAGAAATATTTGTGTATGTGTTTTATTTCTTCCACTATTAATTTTTCAACTACTATGTGATTGATGCAATGTTCAGAAATTTTATTTTCTGCTAAATAAATTTTCTTTTTGAGTTATTTAGCGTGAGAACATTAGGACAACAATCACCTAGGCTTGAAAAATTTACTAGGGTTTCTCCCACTAGGCCAAGAAAGTGGCTTTGATACCACCATATAGTCTTGTTTTGTTGAAGAGCCCAAATCTGATCTATGTGATATAAATATTGGCTTTGAGATCTGGGTGACCATTAAGGGCCATTCTCAAAAACAGTCCTAATTTTGACAATTTTTGGATCTTGAACATCTAACATGTTTTTCAAGGCTTTCCCATGTGTTTTCCCCCCATATAAATGCAACCCTTGGGAACCAACATAGTCTTTCAATTTTCTTTCCAACAAGCAAAGAAAGACCTAAAAAGATCAAATGAGCGAAAAGTTACCATCACAACAAGGTTCCCCTTCTTCTAGACAACTCAAATTCATCCAACTTAGCATCCCCGATCAACGCTAATTTCGTGCTAGCATTAAGGTTCTTTCATATTAGGGATTTTGCCTCTTAGGGTTTTGTTAGCATTTATTAAATATAGTTTTAGCCTTTTGTTATGGGCCTTTTCCTAATAAAGGTAGCTAGAGTGTATTGCTTTGCATATTGCAATGTTTTCACAATTTCATTCATTCGTAGAGTTTGGGTTTCATTGTAACATTGTGCTCTTTGCAATATCTTTGGGTTATTTCCCCTATTATTGCTATCTTCATTTCATTCCCAACATAATCCAAATCAATGGTATCAAAACAATTTGCTCTTTGTTGTTTTTTTGTGCACATCCTCGACAAAGTCGGGGTATAGGGAGTTGGGCCTCAAACTAACCAAACCTTGTCAAGACCATGCTAACCCAAACAGCCTCCCATGGCGGATGAAAAGAAAGACAACATAGCAAGAGATCCTAACAAGATGTTGCTCGAGGAAGCCCTCGCGCGACATAGGGATGAGATGATGGATAATTTTGCCCATATCCTTAAACAAATCTCAATGTCAATGAAGGCACCTTCGACAAGCAATAACTTCAAATGTACAACACCCTTCAAGGTACAAACTAACTTTGAAATTCCTTTGTTTGAAGGCAGGATAGATGCAGATGCTTTGGAAAAATGGTTAAGTCTGCTAAAGGGTTTGACTCTATTCAAAAAAAATTCAACAATGAAAAGACCACCTTCACGCCCCTTAAGTCCATTCCCATGTCAAAGATCGGTGAGTCCCTTCCCGATGTCAAAGATTAGTTGGACACTTACCATGTGCAATAGGCCGAAGATGAATCTGAAGCATTTGGGATAGAACCCACTTCGTTACCTTTTGTTGATGCCCAATCTTAAGCATTTGGGATAGAACCCACTTCGTTGCCTTTTGTTGATGCCCTCAAGGAGGAATTCTATCATGTTGGAAACTACAAAGACCAATACACAAGATGGGCAAATTTGCACTTGGAGAAATACCAAATGACACTGAAGTACCTCAATACCTTTCATAACTTCCATTCAAAGTTGGGTATCAAGGACTATGAGTGGCACTTGGCTCTAAAATACTACAAAGGCCTACACGGGTGCATCCAAGTAGAACTATGATTTCTAGACATCTCTTCACTACGAGTTGCTTACTAGTATGCTAACAAGATCGAGCAAAAGTTTCAACAAAAGGATAAGAAAGCATTCAAGTTTGCAAATGAGCAACAACAAAAGAATGGTAAAGGCAGCCCTAACTAGCAGAACAATGGACAAAGCAAGGATAACCAATACAAGCCTCATGCAAAGAAGAGAAATGGGAAATCGATAGAGGACACTGGAAAGTGGTTTAAGATCCATAATAGCCCACAATAGCCCTTAGCACAACACTGACAAATGATGTTCCTAACAATCGTTATGGGCCGAGCTAAAAGCCTTATAATCTAATTCTAAATCAGATAAGTGAAAACAAATCATTGACGTGAAACCTAGTGCTACCATTGCTACTGCAAAGGCCCGGCTTGAGGAGCCTGAGGAAAATGAGCACCTCTTCCATTCACAGAAGAGGATGAAGAGGGATCTGCTACATTTCATTGTTGACAGCAACCGCCGGAAGAACTTGATCTCAATAAAGATCATCAAGAAGTTGAAGCTACCAACGACACCACACCCCCAAGCATATGCCATAGGTTGGCTAAGCCAAGGACAAGACATCCAAGTCAGTTAACAATGTCACTTGCACTACAACATCAAACCCTTTAAAGATCAAGTATTGTGTGATGTTGCCTCGATTGAAATTTATGATGTTTTTTTAGGACAACTGTATATGTGGAAGCGTCATGATGTTTACAAGTCTAGACCACGTAGTGTCATTGTTACATTGGGAGGTCAACTTTATAGGATATCAGAAATAGCCCCAACTAGATAGTCTCTCTAATCACAGTGAAGCAGTACAGGAACGTAATCTCTCAAACTGGGAGATTTGTCCTCTCCATGGTTCAATCGAAAGGTGAACGGAAGATCACTACAACCGCCAAGGCCTCTACAAAGGATCTATCTACACAATAGAAGCAAGTGGACAACATGGTGGAAGAGTGCATAGATATCTTCACCTCACCTACAAAGGTACCTCTGCACTATCAGGTAAAGCATACAATTTATTTGACACCAAGTGACCCTCTACTTAACGACCCGATATACAAATGATCCCTTCTAGATAATGAGGAGATCAAAAGCCAAATTCAAGAGTTAATACAAAAAGGCCACATTCAACCAAGCTCCATAGCTTGCAAAAGCTCAATTATGCTAGTCCAAAAGAAGGATAAGACATGGCAACTTTATATTGATTACAAAAGCCCTAAACAAAATCAAAGTCTAGAACCAATATGCAATCCCTGAATTGATGATCTTCTCGATCAACTCAAGGGTGCCAAGTTTTTCAATAAGATTGATCTAAAATCAAGCTATCACCAGGTGTTAATAAAGCAAATTGATGTGGCCCGCAGGGGTGTAGACCAATTGGCAAGTGTCGTGTAAATGGAAGGAAATATGTAAAAAGACGTCTCAAGGTCGATTCTCACCCCGATTTACTTGGAGGGCGTGCTTGCGGGTTGTGTGTTTCTCCCTAGGGGTTATAAGGCAACCGACAGGATTCGACCCCGTGTCACGCGAGTACGATATTGTCGTTGTTACCGATTCCCCTTGTAAAAAATAAAAAATAAAGCAAATTGATGTGTGGAAGACAACCTTCAAGTCTAAAGAAAGTCTCTTTGAGTGGTTGGTCATACCTTTCGGCTTGACTAATGCCCCAACGGCATTCATGAGAATGATGGACAATATCTTATGCCCATTCACCAATTCCTTTGTAGTCGTATATCCAAATAATATCCTCATCTTCACTGGAACATGGAAGGAGAATCTAAAGCACATTCAACAACTACTTAGCACCCTGCAGCAACACAAGTTATATGCCAATCCAAAGAAGTGCTCATTCGACATGCAAAACATCCAATATCTAGGATACATCATCGATGAACGTGGTGTGCATGTGAATCCAGCCAAGATCCAAGTCATTCATGATTGGTCGACCTCAAAGACACTAACGAAGCTCCACGACTTCTTGAGCATTGCCAACTTCTACTGTAGCTTTGTGTTAGTGATCTCTCGTATCACTTGGCCCCTGATCCAGGTGACCAAGTGTGGAGCCAAAGCCATGTTTGTTTGGGTTGAGGCACAACAGAAAGCATTTGAGGATTTGAAATGTCGTCTCTGCTCGACACCAATCCTCATTCGAACAACCATTAGAGATTGAGACAAACGCCTCAAATTATGTTGTCAATGTAGTCCTCACTCAACGTGGACATCCGATGGCCTATCACAACAAGACACTCTCTAACACGATTTGCAAGGACCCTACCTATGACAAGGAGATGTACTCCATTGTGTAGGTATGTCAATGTTGGAAGCATTAACCAACCACAAGCCCCTGGAATTCATGCAAATGCAAGGAATGTTACAGAACGACCACCATCAGAAGTGGTACATGCACCTTCAATAATTCCACTTCAATATCAAGTACTGAAAGCACAACACGGACTAAGTTAAAGACTACCTTAGCCAACCTCTAGTTACCAGAATGCTTAATTCTTCTAGACACAAAACTTCCAACTGACCTAGTTGTCATGACAGCAATCTGAACTTCATTGCTATATACAAAAGACAAGGCGCAAATTAACGAGTTTTAGACTTTCACCTCCATGGACTTTATGCCATCTAGGCCACCTTTGTGTTCCTTAAGGCAAGCGTGAGAAGCTAATTTGGGAGGTGCATTACAATGGGGTGGTAGGGCATTTCAATGTGGAGAAAACAATGATAGTACTACAAAATTACTTCTACTAACCAAATCTCTGACAAGGCATCAACAAGGATATCATATCGTAAACTACCAATTCATCGCTAAACCTGCCAAAGCAAGGACTATACACTCCTCTACCTACTCCAAATAAACCTTGGGAATCAATCTCCATGGATTATATGTCATGTCTGCCCTCAACCAAGCATGGTAACAATTGTGTATTTGTGGTTGTTGATCAATTCTCTACAATGGCCATTTTGGCACCCTGCAAGAAGAGTCTCACACCAAAGGCCACTGCTAAAATCTTCTTTGAGCGTGTTTGGGTTCATTTTGGGCAGCCACAAACCATTGTTTTAGATAGGGACAGCAAGTTCCTCAATACTTTCTAGTCTAGCTTGTGGTCAATGATAGACACCATGCTAACCAAATCGACTACCTTCCACCCTCAAACCAATGGACGGGCGAGTGTCATCAACAAGATGAGTATGCATATCCTTGGAACGTACAACCCCAAGCATCAACATACATGGGATGAAAGCCTTCCTTATGTTCAACATAGCAACTACAGAGCTCTCCATTTCTATTGGCCATAACCCTTTTTAGGTGTGTCTAGGGTTCCAACCATTGGCCCCAAATTGCATCTACACAGGAAGAATCCTCAAACCAATGGTCGAGCCATTGTCATAAACAAGATGATTATGCATATCCTTGGAACGTACAACCCCAAGCATCCACATACATGGCATAAAAGCCTTCCTTATGTTCAACATAGCAACTACATAACTCTTCAATTCTATTGGCCACAAACCTTTTTAGGTGTGCCTAGGGTTCCAACCATTGGCCCCAATTGACGTAACTCTACCTATTGCATCTACACGAGAAGAGTTCTCCCATGCTCATACCAAGGCAAACAGAGCAACCAAATTTGTTGAACGGATCCAACACATCCAACAAGAAGTTCATGATATTTTGCAAAAAGCCAATGCTAAGTACAATGACACGATCAACATCAAGTTTCACAAATTTCAAGTTGGTTAAAAGGTATGGTTACACTTCCAGAAAGAGCAACTCACTCCAATATGGGCCTTACACCATCACCAAAGCTATGGGTGAGAATGCTTTTGAATTGAGTATTCCACATGCTATGGAAGATACATATACAGAGGTGGTTGACCCACAAAGCAAGGTTCCTTCCTCTTCCATTGATAGGTCTAGTACCCTCCTCTGAGGCATTTCTTCAAGGAGTTTTTGACATTGAATCCTCAGCAATACTCGTATCTATCCAGCCTTTGCAGTGGTACTTTCTTCCCTAGTTTACAGAGTTTAGATCTTAGATTAGATATGCTTTTAACATTTATAGGAGTAGCTCTTTCGCTCCCATTGACCTATTTGTGGTCATTTGTTGGACATTAATAAAATTATCTTATCCTTCCTTGGCTTAAACCTAACATTTAATGTGAAGCTACTTCAACCATACTTTCCACCTCTATTGGACACCTCAGAGGTGGCAAAGCACTTGGCCCCTATAAAACTCAACCTTGATTGTAATGAGCAAGTTACATTCGATCGGATCATGGACACCAAGTGAAAGGGCACCCACCAACAGAACATACAACTCTATCCAATAGTCAAAACAAGGCAACTTCTTCACTAAGGCAAGTGGTTCACTAGGAGCTGGGTTTAGCTGAAGTTCCCCTGTGTGGAGGAACTTGACACAATGGAAACCATTGCTTCCTAAAGAGGGGCAACTGATCCAAGTGGCCATCGAGAGCAATCTTAGAAATGATCCCAATTCTAACAAATTTTGGGTCTTAACTTCCAATGCATTTTTCAAGGTTTTCCCATGCATTTTTCACCCCAGATACATGCAAGCCCAATGAGTCAACTTAGTCTTTTAATTTTCTTTCCAATGAGCTAAGGAATACCTAAAATGGACAAATAAGTGAAAAGTTACAACCCCGACAAGCCTCCCCTTCTTTAAGACAGCTCAAATTCGTCCAACTCAACATTCTCGCTCAGCCCTAATTTCCTGCTACCTCTTAGGGTTTTGTTGGCATTTATAAAAAACAGTTTTAGCCACTTGTTATGGACTTTTTCCAAGTGAGCATAGCCATAGCCAACACATTTTTTCTCAAAGATAAGCTACCACCATTCTAGCCAGTTTGTATTACTTTGTATATTGCAGTGTTTTCACTATTTCATTCATCAATAGAGTTTGGGTTTCACCATGTTACTGTGCTCTTTGCAATATATGTGGTATTTCGCGTGTTATCCTATCCTCATTTCGCTTCTCAACATAATCCAGATCACTTTGATAATCAGATCTGAGTGATTAGGGGTCATGACAGAGATCTGGGACCTTTTTTTGAGCTAAATCTGCTGAAAGCAGATAAATCTGCCAAAAATTGTTGATTTTTGGAGGTTACAACAAGATTCGACAATTATCACAATGAAAGTATACCTACAATCAAAATTCTCCAGTTCAGAATGGAAAATCTGCATTTATAAAAGTAATTGAAGCATACAATCTGAAATCTGAACAGAATTCTGAAAACTAAATTATTTTATTGTGTTTTCCTTCAAAAATAAAGATTGGTTTTGACTTGACCTCCGATTTGTGCAATGAGGACAGGAATCTGCAACGCTATTATGAGCCAAATCTGGCTACAAAATTTGTTGTTTTGTGGAGATTACAGCTAGATTCAACAATTATTTCATCAAAAGGATGCTTACAATAAAAACTCTGCAATGCTGAATGGAAAACCTACAATTATTATAGCAACTGAAGCATACAATCTGAAATATGAACAGAATTCTGAAATTTTTCTTTGTATTTTTTCTTTTTCTGAAAAATCTGGAAATACTGTTAGAAATTAGAATACTTCAACACTAAGAATTTGTTTAAGGTCAACTTGGTCTAAGTGTTTCTTTAATGTTATTTCAGTCTATGTTTATTTAATGTTATTTCATTTTGTTTCTTTAATGTTATTTCATTTTGTTTCTTTAATGTTATTTCATTTTGTTTCTTTCGTGTGCTTTTGTACTTTATTAATCTAACAGTCATAATCGTGTCATAAGTTATCTGACAGTTCAACATCTCCTCTATTATAAAGGCACCATGATATTTATTTAAAAAGGATGGAGGATCATTTGTTGATAAGCAATCTGAGAGATGTTTTCATGTAAATTATTGCAAATATGTATAGAGAAAAGGAGCAAAAACTGATAGCTGCACTTACTGGGCCAAAATTTTGTCAAAGAGGTTACTGCCCGGAAAAGCAAAATATGTATTTTCAATGTATGGGTCTAGGAGGTGTTCCGTAATCCAAATTGAGTGTAACGGAGAAAACGATTTGCACAAATAAAATTTTGAAAACATTCAAATGCAGTTATCTCATACTTGGTACAAATCCCTGGGTTAGCAGAGCAAGCTTGTCCTCTATAGAAACAAATTATCAGACATATCAATTTGGTAGCAAAAAGAGTGTCCATAAAATTTGCATATCTCAAAATAGCTTCAGTGCAGTCAAAAGTTAACTCAATTAGAGATAACTTAGCAACAATATCTTGTTCTCCTACTGTTCTCCTACAGAAGTATATAATATATTTATATGATGTGTACAAGCAGTTGCGTACAAGGATAATATACTGATGCACGGGTAATCAAAATGCAGAAATTTCTTGAATGGTGAAAAGTTCAGTTACAGTTGGCATATATATACAAGCAGTTAAAGCCAAGTTGCCATTTCGTTAATGCAAAACAGTATCCATGCAAAATGTCCAGGAAAATCAAGTTCAAAAACGAGTGAACTTTTTACGCTAACCTTGATGGTGACCTTACTCTTTACTTGTGTCTCCAGAGCTTCTGCCATAGACTGTGTAGCAAAAGGAAACAAAAAGTGTAGATAGTTTTCATTGTAAGTAAAGATTTAAGATAGATGATAGAATTACCTCATGCCATACAAATTAACCAACTGCTGAAATATTACCAATGGACACAATCATACAGTATTAACTTGAAAGCAGAAATATTGTTATTAATGTCACTAAAAAGAATAAGGCAAATTATAGAAGTTGTCTTGTAAAACAATGGACTTGTCCAGTAATGGATATCAAAAACAACTTCAGACAAGCACCTTGTCAAACTGCACCAAAACTTGAATAGCATGTTCCGGACTGAGGGTGCCGTTTGATACGAGTTCATCCAACGTTTCTGTGAGACACGTGCCAATCGTTGATTTGCGATAGAGTTCGAATGTCGCCATTGGTCCTTTACAATATCATAAACCACTGCTGCCTCGAGAGACAGACTAACAATTGAGTCTGTATGTGATGATCCCTGGGGTTGGACATTTATTATACACAACAAAGACAAAGCATTATCTTAATAATGACTTGAACCCACGAAAGGCAGCATCTGGAAAAATAAAAAGAAATAAACGAGCAACATTTTGAATGTTTGTTCAGAGAAGCAACTGGGCCGCTTACAGTCAACCAACTCAATTCCTGGGGCTTATCACCACACCAAAAATAGGCAAACACAACAAAAGCCCTAATTGGCAGGGACAAGCATGTGAGAATGCATACAATTACAGAGGATAAATTACAGCTCAAAAGAATAAAACTGATGACTAATAAGCATGGCCTCTACCGCCCTTAAGATCAATACAGAATGCTGGGCACACTTCACTAATTGTTGAAAATAAAAAGCCCTAGAGCATTGGCTGTTAAAATTGCCACCGAAACCTCCCTTCCGCAATGAACATATCATGGGGACTACTGAGAATCCGCATAACTTCTCTCTGACTTTTATGCCTAACTTCTTTTATTCAGTGAAAATGAAGCAAGCAAAGGACCCGAGAAATTCACCCCATTTACATAAACATTAAACCCTAAAGCCCTCCATTGTTCATTTTAAAATGCAAGGAACACGGACTGATTCAATCCAAAATAGCTTAGATAAACAAGATACACAACATTGGAGGAGGCACCGGTACCTACTGCTCTGCTGTTATTTATGAAGTGATCTGATGCTGCGAAGGCAAACGGAAGAGGCACCGCGACGAGAGTTTGTTGGCCTGACCGTTCAAGCGAACACTTTATAGTCCAAATACTCTATTTATATATCCACGCCCATGATATATATATATATATATATATATATATTCAAATATATTCCTATACATATTTATACACACATATTAATATGTATTTACATAATAGAGTTCGTATAATATAATATACTAATTTTTTTTAGTACCAAATAAAATTGTAAGCATTATAGTGTTCTGATTTTATATATGGGTTAAATTTAGGTGGATATTTGATATCATAATAACTTTTTCTAGTCTCAACAATGGTTTTTAAGGCTCTGATACCATATGTAATGTTCATTTGTTTCAAGTTGATATGTTGTGTTTAAGTTCAACTCAGACTCTCATGTTGACTACAAACTTGTCCAAATTTTAGAGGTAAATCGAGAGTTTCTATCTGAAATGAATTTCTTGGGTAACCCATGCAGACGAATAACCTCACTTATAAAAACGTGTGCCACATTAATAACATCATAAGTGTCTCTAACTGGAATAAAATGAGCACTTTTGGTCAACTTATCAACTATAACAAGAATGGCATTGTGCCTCAATGATGTGAGTGACAATCCCACAATGAAATCCATATAAATGATTTCCCACTTGGACATAGGAACATCATGTGGTTGTAAGAGACCCGTTGAGTGGTGATGATCATCATTCACTTACTGACACTCAAGGCACTTGGCGACGAAATGGTCTACATCACGCTTCATGCCTACCCAGAAGAAAAGTTAATTCATGTCTGCGTACATTTTCTTCACACCTGGATGCACACAGTAATGTGCTCTATGTGCTTCCTTGAGTATGATGCTATGAATATCCCCACCCTCGGGGATGTACATCCTTCCCTAGTTTCTCAGCAATCCATCTGCCTCAAGGCTATATCCTTCGAACTTTGACTCTAAATGTCTCCCACTCTGGAGGGCTGAAGTAACCGTTAAATACCAACAATCTTAAAGGAGTTGCCCCAACACTCGCTCCCTCGAATCAACTTTTAAGGGCACCAAGGAAAAGATACGTGGTCTCCTGCTCAGGGCATCCACGACCACATTCTCCTTTCCCTTGATGTATAAAATTCCAAAAATTGTACTCAGTCATAAACTCACTCCATCACCTATGCCTGGCATTGAGATCCCTTTGAGGGAAGAGATGTTTTAAGCTTTCATAGTTTGTTTTGATCTCAAAGCTTCGCCCCACCAGACAATGCCTCCAAAACTTTAGAGCCAGCATCACAACTGCCAACTCTAACTCGTGAGTAGCATATAAATCCTCATGTTGCTTCAACTTTCTTGACACATACACTATCACTCCCCCATCTTGCATTAACACGGCTCCCAATCCTTGCTTCGAGGCATATGTGCAGACTGTGAAGTCCTTCTCCATATCTGGCACTCGTAGAATTGGCGCACTCGTTAGTAATTTCTTAAGCTCGAGGAATGCAATATCGCATTCCTTTGTTCATACATACCTGACCCCCTTGCACTGCAAGGTGGTGATAGGTTTCACTGTCTTTGAGAATCCTTCCACAAACCTTCGATAATAATCAACTAGCCCCATGAAGCTTCTCACCTCTTGAGCATTTTTCGATGTTGGCCAATCCATAATGGCCTTCACCTTTTCCGGGTCCACAGAAATGATATGACCTAAATAGTGAATCTATTTCTGGAAGAAAGAGCACTTTGACAACTTGCCATACAACTTCTTCTCTCTAAGGCATGACAATACCACTCGCAAGTGTTCCTCATGTTCACTTTTATTCTTGGAATATATGAGGATATCATCAAGAAAGACTTGTACAAAGCAATCTAATTACTTTCGAAATACACCATTCATGAGGTTCATGAATAATGTTGGTGCATTGGTCAAACCAAAAGGCACTACAATGAACTCGTAATGCCTAAACCGAGTTCGAAAGGTAGTTTTAGGAATATCACCTTACTTGATCCTTAATTGGTGATACCCTGATTGCAGATTAATTTTTGAGAAAATCATTACTCCTTTCATCTAATCAAAGAGATCATTCATCCGTGGCATTGGGCACCTATTCTTCACTGTAGCACGGTT
Organism: Picea glauca; assembly: GCA_000966675.3. Taxonomy (NCBI): domain Eukaryota; kingdom Viridiplantae; phylum Streptophyta; class Pinopsida; order Pinales; family Pinaceae; genus Picea; species Picea glauca. Next base: position 313,866 of record JZKD02S0161352.1, read on the forward strand.
CAAGTCTCTGTAATCTATACACAGTCATAAGGAACTGTCCTTCTTCTTGACAAAAATTATTGGTGCACCACAAGGTGAGACATTGGGCCTTATTAGCCCTAAGTCAAGTAGCTCTTTCAATTGCATCTGCAACTCACAAAGTTCTGGCGCCGGCATCCTATACGATGTCTTGGAAATTGGATATGCACTAAGTTTTATCTCAATGGTGAAATCAAGCTCCCTCTCAGGAGGCAACCCTAGAACCTCTTTTGGGAAAAGCATCCTTAAATTCTGACAAAATTGGATGTTGATCTATAGAGGGTCCCTTCCCTTCATTGACTGCTTCCACTACAAATAATTGACAACCTTGCCTCATGCAACGCTTAACCTTCATTGTTGAGATAAATCATAGAGACACCTTCCTCCGTATACCATGGATCTCTACTAGCCTTCCTTCATCATCTGTGCAAAGCACCCTCTTCGCAAAACAATCTACCATAACTCGATGGGCTTCTAACCAATCCATCCCGATGATTAGATCATATGTCCCTGGGGAAGTGACGTACACCTTCAACCTAGTAGTACACACCCCCAGTTCTACCAGACAATTATCAATGTTAGGTCTTGCTTCTTGTTTTTCCCCCGAAGCCATCTCAACTTGTTTAAATTCATCGTGCTCGTACGCTGCCAACCCACACTTTTCTAATGCACAAGGTGAAATGAAACTATCTGTAGCACCATAATTAAATAAAATTTTAACATTGACATGATTTAGCGTACCTGACTTCTCCACCACAGTGGATTGATGTTCTGCCTGGCAGTTATTAACTGTTATAAAAATCTAGTGGCTACTACTCCCTCTTCCCATCAGGGCCTTTCCTTCTCTATGTACAAAGCCCGATTGTGACTCTAGACAGTCACGCTGGAAATGGGTCCTCCACACCACCAACAAGTAACACGAGATGGAACCTGCACATTGCCCTGTGAAGGCCTCTGAAATGAGTTCCTTCCCCTGGAACCCTTGTCCTTACTAGTTGCTCCCCGAGAAGGTCGTGGACTTGCCTGCGTTGTTGGTGATGAGTGGGATGTCGTACTCATTTCCATTGATATACCTCCTGCAACTGTTCTAGGTGCGACTCTATTCCCATAAGGAAGTGGCCTAGAGCTTCCTCCCGGGGAGAAGGTCCTAGGGGCCTTCCCTATGAATCCAGATGGTTGTGGAATAGTTGATCTCATACCTCTATTTAAGCTCGTATGCGCTTCTGCGTAATAAACATTTTCAATTGCTTCAGTTATTAACGATGGTTTCCACATTTGCACCATGGCCCTTATCTTAGGGCTTAACCAGTACACAAAACATTATGTTTGTCGTTGATCGGTATCCATGTATGAGACATACTTTACTAACTCCATGAACCTGATTTCATACTCTTCCACAGTTCGGTTTCCCTAAATTAGAGCATGAAATGCTCCTACCCGTTGTTCTTCGTAGTAAGCCGACAAATATTTCCTCTGGAACCTTTCCTTGAAAAGCTCCCAAGAGACGGTGTATGGGGTAAGGTGCAACTGCCTCTCCAAAATACCAAACTAGTTCAAGGCACTATCCCTCAACTGAAAGATCATTATCTTCGCTTCTGACTTGGAAGCATAGTCTTTCAAGGAAAAACATCTCGTCATTCCTTTCAACCATGCCTCTGCATGTTCACTTGCACGTCCCCCGGCAAACTCAGGGAGTTTGATTTTCTGTAATTCTCTGGTGATGTCCCCTAATGGAGGCCCTCCCTCTAAGTCCCTCGATTGATCCAGGTGGATATCGGTGTCCACCCACCTTTTCCAACTGACTCAAAACAATTTTCTGGCAATTTTGGTAATTTACTATTTTTAGCAGTTTTTAACTTTCGGGGCCATTTTGAGGCCATAAATGATGTTTTTGGGAAAACGGGGAGCAATATAAATGTTCTTTGA
>JZKD02S0161352.1:364060-378566 GCA_000966675.3 Picea glauca
CCCCCTCTCAGTAATCCAACATGTAGATGGAAGATGAAGGGGCAAAACATAAAAACAAGTCGTTCAATAAAACATTATGTTAAAAAATCAAAGTACAATATCACCTACAAATGATGAATAAACGAGGCATGCACGCAGGTCAAGCAATGACAACAATTCCACTGATGAATGCCAATCAATATAATTCAATGTTACTACAAGTTGTATGTTTTGGAATATTTGTCTTTGAAAATCAGGGATTTTGTTTGATGTACTCGACATGTTGTCCCAATTGCATAAGGACATGTTACCAATAAGTGTAGCAATTACATATTGGTTGGAATTTGATTATCGTGGACCTTTACGTTGTCCCTTTTTGTATGACAATGGGTCTCTTATTCATATATAATAAAACGGTTTTTTTTTTATTTCATTGCATTCTCAAATGTTGTAAAATATCGCATTCTTGACTAATTAATATGTGGATGATTTACATTGTTGCAATTAAGAAAGGTTTAATTCGTTAGATAACACATTAATGCAATCATTATATAAAAATGCAATAACAAAAATATAAAAAAATATTGTTATAAAAAATAATTTGATTTTGAAATGATTAATTGAAATTTTGTAAAAAACAATGAATTAAAATATATACATATCAATACACTATATTCTTTTGAACTCACTAGACGATGTGTGCCCTAATATAGAAAGTTGTGTATTTTGAGGAATCATATGCATCAGTGCACGTTAATTATAATAATGCACTGGTACAAACTATTGAGAAAATGCATTGTTCTATAAATGATATAACGTACAATAATATTTATCATTTCAAAATTGTATGATGCTCATGTTCAAAATATACACCGGGGCACTAAAAATAATGTACGCATTGATACGTTGATTTTATTATACACACCAGGGTTCTAAATATTATTTACATACCAGTTCCTTTACTATAATATGTGCATCGATGCTTAGTAAAAATAATGGCACCGACATCTCACCTCGAATATTCGAAATTTCACATGATAAAACAGACACCAGTACGTACTAATTATACAAGCACTGGGACACACACTATATTAAATGCAACTGGTCTCAAGATAACTTGATGGCAACGGTGCTCAATATAACTTAAGCTTACCAGTGCGTACAAAACCTAAAACGCAATGGTGCTTCACACACAAACAAGGTGGAACCAATGTGTATAAATTATAAGAGCATCGATGCTTTGCATACGACGAAAAAGGTGGAACCAATGCGCAATAGTTATAAACACACTAGGGCTTTTTTTATTATATTAACGCATCGGGCGTATGTATTATATTAACACACCGGTGCGTTTGTATTATATTAAAGCACTAGTGCATGTTTGTCAATACCACATTGATGCATTTTGACAAGAACAACACTGGAAAAAAAACCTTCGCTCGCCCAATTTTTTTTAGTTATATGGAACATCCGCTAAAAACTATGCAGTCAATAGAGGAGGTTATAGTGGAAGTTTTTTGAAAAATTTTACCAAATTTTGTAACACTAAAAGCCTCTATAGAAAGATGTTCTCTTTGTAGTGATTTAGTTTCTTTAATTGATTGTGGATCAGGGCTCAATGCCCCTCTTTTATTTTGTGAAAATCTTGTATATGTGAAACCCTACTCTCTAGATTGTGTTCTTTCAAAGACTTTATGAAGTGATCCCTTTGTTGTTAAAATGAGGACCAACTTGTTTTGAGTGCTTCAATGCACATTTTTTTTTTAAATGGGTAGATTTTGTATTAAAAAAAGTTGCAGCTGAACCAAACATAGGTGTAATACAAAAGGCATAAAAATGAGTCACAACCTTCTACCAAAAAGTAGTATGGAAAAGTCTATAATATCCCAGTTGTACCTACTCTAATCCAATTCAAGTGGTCCTGGTAGGTGTACTACATTGCAATATGAGATAATAACAAAATTACATGACAATCCATGGAAAATTTAAATAAATATAAATTGCAAATTATGTCGAGTGGCGGGCGTTGGCACAACAATGTTCAAATCCACCTAGGCCTCCAAAGCTTCATCCATTGATGCCACATTTTCTTCTAGTTGGTCCAAAAGGATAAATGATCATGTTGTCTCCACTACAACCAAATTGTTGATGCCCAATGTGTCCACGATCCCCATAACGAAATTCACTAAGCAAAGAATTCCTCGCTGACACCTAGATCATGAGTTGGGGGGACAAAAATACCGCCCAAGGAAGACAAATATGGCACACAATTATATTTATAAGAGATTTTAGAGAGCCCATTATGAATCCAACTCCAAATACTTCATGTGAGTGACTTACATGAAGGCATAAAATTCCTCCTTTGACTCAAGCCTGAAAAGTCATTTGGTAGAGACTATTGCACTTTCATCTCTAATTCTATTCTCAACACTCAATTTCGTTTCACAATCCTCCAGAAATGTCCATGAAGGGGGAAGAAATATGATCCCAAATTACCTAGAAAAGAACAATGAAATTCCAGCAAAGTTGAGCTAGAGCACCGCTAGGGGCAACACCTCCAACACTTTCCTCTACAACCATGCTACCATGATTGAGAACACATGTGAGCTTGCAAAAAATAGACCACTCCATAACAAACAAGAGATCAAATCCGCACATAATGACCTTGGACCCATTGTACTATGGGAGTATAAGCCCACTGTTAACGAAGCCATAGGTAATGAAGGATATTGTGAGAGCAATAACTTCTTGTCTCTTTGATGACACTTAGCATAACACTTATTGGGAATTTTCTCCACCATTTGTAATGGCATTAACATCACGAGAGGGGGTGAGACATGGGAAACCCCCATTAACAAGAAAACAACCTTTGTTCTTTTCTACACCGATGTTGGTATGGTAAACAATTGTTGACTCAAAAATATACTTTGGGCTCAACATGATGTTTATCACTTTCATGTTCTCATGGGCCGGCCTGAGGGTTTCTATTAACAACTCATTATCCTCTGATTCCAATCCAAGACAGTGATAGGAGTCATAGTTACTATGGCCCTTTCCCATTAAAGTGTATATGTTGGTTGCATTCATAGGTTTCATCAGAGCACATAGTCACTTATCAGACACTAGAAGAGTATCATGCAACAATTTTAAGTCACTTGATATCAATTCAAGTCAACTAAGGGGTTTAGGTTCAGTTTGGTCAATGCCTCTAGTATCATTCCAAGGGATAGTAGGGATAAATGGATTTCAAAGTCATATTTTTTCCTATCCTACTATAACCTATTGAAAATCTACATAATAGTCATCAATATCCTTATGCCCATCAACATGTTGACGACACCCAAGCGGGCTCAACTCGACCTTGGTAGAATTCTCCCGAGACCATGATCTTTTTCCTCTAGGGGAGGCTCTCCCAACATCATTTATGAGTTATGAAACCCTTCCACATAAGAATAACCTATGCCAAGGCTACTCAATTCATATTTCATGAACTCATGACTTAGTTTGCAAAAAATTCAATGTTGGCCCCTTTCGCTTGTCATTGGGTGGATCCATTGAGAACCTGGTCTTCCACAAGAAATAAAATGAAAATGTTTCATTGTGTGGAAAATATAGTGGTTTCAACATATAGGTATCATGATAATCTTTCCAATGAGCTATCATGAGCCTGATTTCGATTTCGTATGACCAGGCTACAAAGGGCGCAACTTTCACATCTCCTAAATGGAAAAAATTCATAACATTGACTTCCTGGGAAGTTTTTGTTCTAATATATAACTTGAAAGGAAAATCATGTCAGAGGTTATGTAGGGCAGTGTGAGAAATTTCAAATGGTATATCTTATGCATGGTTTTGACCCTTGGTTGGTGAGCACGAGCCTTTGCAAATTCATGACCAGTTTTAGAGGCCAACTTGGTAACAATGGTTCAAGGTTAAAAATTTACTAATAATAGGCTCTTAATCATAAAATCAAGGATTATATGTCGAAGTAGACTTAAAGGCCTTTCCAACAATGCTTCACTTGCCTCATTATGACATCAGATGACCTAGTTAGAGCTATAAAAAATATCTAAACTAGCTGAGGCAGGATGGTCTAACCAGTTGGCATGGTGGGGTTTCATGGAAGTCTAAGCAGTGATGAAGAACCTCATCACAAAATTTCATGGCCACCTTGTCAAAATACTCATCGATACCTTTCCATCAATACTTCATTTTCCTCAATTGGACATCGTATGACAATGTGTCTCCTTTCACAAGATTAGGCATTTTGTGGCTCCCACAAGCAAATCAAGGTGTTAGACCCCATACTTTCCTGGCCAAGATTGAAGGTCTAGGTGACATTGGATCATATTTATAATGGAAAAATCTATTGTCAAGACCCTTTCGACAATATGCTCCATGTTGAATTATGACTCCATCTCATCTAGAATCATTTTGGTCTTCCTTAAGTCAAAGTCAAGGGTTGACTTGGCATGATTTTCGAGGAAAACATGAATAAAATAATAAAATAATTTTATAAAATGGTGGAAAAAGGGGAGCATGCCACCCAACTCCCCCATGCAAATTTGGTAAATGAATTTTTTTTAAATAAAAAAAATACAAAACCATCCCCCCTCCTCTCTCAAGCTCATTTGATAGGAGCGTTGGACGACGAGAGTGCTCTAGCCCTGCAACAATGATTCAAACAACAGAGGGAAAAGGGTTTAAAGCAAAGCATTTTGTGGCAATATATGGAAGAGGCCCATATAGTTTACAACCTCCAAGCATAGGAACAGGTAACCATGGCTGGTCTTTTTCATTCACTGGTTTTGATTGCTCAACAAATATTTTGTGCAGGTTCAAATTATGTGATGGTCTTGTTTCTCGAAAACACTAGTTGAAACCCTTGATTGTTGGTTCAATGTGGCTATGTGCTAGTTTAGATTTTGATGCTCGTGTGTATTTTTCCCCTGAGTATTTATTCTTCGTGCAAAGAAATAAGAGGGAGGGGATTCAAACCCCTCTTGGGCACTATGCCCAAACCTCCATGGTCCTAGAAATCGTTGATTTTTTTTGGGCTTTTGTTTAAATTCAAGCTTGTAGGTATAATTTTGGAGGCCAGGGGGTTTAAACCCTCGACCTTCCTCCTTTCCCCACTGAAAAAGGGCTTTGAATACATGCAGAAACCCAAAAATGGAGTGGAGGGGGGTTGAAATCATCACTTGCCCCTCCAAAACTACAGTAAAAAACCCAATATGGCATAGAAATTGTGTCGAGTGCACCACCCTTCCACCACCAGCATGCGCACAAGTGAACCACCACTCGAGATCACCTACCCCTCGACCTCTGCACTCTTGCATGCAGAGCCACCCCAACACCTTCGCACCAGTCCCGAGGAACTCTCCCGACCACCGCCTTCACCTACAAAACACCGCCAAAGGGCCACACCTCTGCCCTTCCTCTCGGCACCAGCATCTTTGCGCTCTCCCCCTGCCCCTGCCATCGCCACTCCTCCTCTTTGGAGCCACCAATCCTCAATCATGCACACAAGCCATCCCCACGACTACCTTCGTTGGCTATACCAACCATTACCCCCAACCACCATCGAGTAGTCGCCATAGGTTTCTTCGTCGACCACTAGGGTCGAGCTTGACCCAACTCGTCCACCACCAATTTGAAATGCATTTAACAAAAAACATTGGCATGATCATGGGGTTTAGCACCCATGTCGTCGGGGTCTAGCAACAGGGGCATGGTTTTTGAAGTTGGGTCATATCGGCAACCTGGGGCTGGGGGTTTAAAGTATGGATGTGGTGGGGTAATTTTTATTCGTCCTTTGGCCTTGGGCCTTCATCCCGATGAATCCAACAACCATTGATGGCCTTAGAAACCATGAAGCCACCTAATTTACAACTATAAAACAGGGAAATAATCAAGATTCCATTGGGATGGCACAAATCCCAAGGTAAATGATGAGGTGACACCTCAATTTTGTCATTTTCCCCAAATAACCTTTAGTAAAAAGTTTGGTCTTGAATGACTTATGTTTTGGAACTAAATATTGTAATTAAATTATCAAATCAAATCAGATTTGATTTTGTTTTGGGTAAGGACAAAACACTTTAGGGCTGGTCCACTTGTCACTTTCCCAAAAGTGACAAGTGTCTTGGGACCTAACCCCGGCCTTCTCCTATCCTTTATAAATAAGAGGAAGGCTTTTGTACAAAGGGAGACTTGTTGAATAAAGCATACAAGTTTCATTGAATTTTCTCTACAGAGTTCTGAGTGTTTGTTTGTACTTGTTATCCTTTCAGTTGTTGGACTTGTTTGCTTGCTAGTTAAGGGTTGAGGGGTAGTAGTAAATATTTTTTATGTTAGATATCTTCAGGGGGGATTGGTTAGCTAGGTATTTATTGTTGCTTCCTTGGGTTTAGCTTGTCGATTTTCACTTACTAACAATTGTGTTTGACTTGTTTAAAGTGATTTTGTGCAGATTTCACAAAGGATTTAGGCATATTCAACCATAGTTAGTGGTCAGAAGGTCTAAGGGTCCTTTGATACAACCCTCAAAGCCCTCGTTTCTTTGTTGGTTATAGTTGTTTATTTCTTCTCTTTTCATTCTTCTTTTAGCTTAAATTTTCTACCATTTATATTGTTGTCCTAAATAGGAAAATTCATCATTTTGGTCAGTTTACCCTTCTGGGACAACCATCTTAGTTGGTTGTCAATCATTGTAATTTACAATTTTTTTTTTCCTTTGTTCAATTATGTTACTAAAAATTACAAAATTTTAATTACTTACCTGCTAGGAATTAATTGGTTGTCCGTTTTGCTTCACCTAAGAGATTGATAACCACTTAAATACCTTTTTGAGGCAAAGGGGCCAATAGGGCAGCAAACAAAAAGCATCAAACAAACTTGTAAAATTCTTCCTCATAACTCAAATTTATACTTGTTTCCACTTCATTCAATTTCATAAATCTTGCACATGCTTCATTGTTTTTTAACCATGCTTATGTAAAGAAAATTTTGAGTTTTCGTTTTTTTTTTGTTCCTAAAAATCTGATATTTCTCTTTATATATTGTCATTCATTTAATTTGTATTAGATAATTTTCAATCTTCAAACAAGGAACTAGTTGAGGCTCTCATGTACATGATGACTATGTGACCCGCAAAGAGCTTCAACCCATTCCTTTGGGTTGAATAGTGTAGGTGTTTTACTTTATTTTTTATTGAATTTATTTGAGTACCACACCACCTGAGGTGAAAGCAAAAAGGCACATAACCCTGTGATTGCGTGATGGTTGGGTCCCCCTGCCATCATACCTACTATGGTTAACGTCGAGTTTAGTAGGGAGGGTGAACCAATATTCATTTGTATTGTTTATTTGTTTGTATTTCTAACTTACAGGTTGTTGCCCCTAAAAGGGCCATTCAACAAATAAAAAACAAAAACATGAAAACACGAAAAAAAACTTGAAAACCAAAGGCATAGGTCCACCCCATGAAACAAAAAACCATACACTCTATTATCCAACTACTATATTTATATATATACATATATTTATATCATACATAAGTTAATTAGATTTCAAATTTCGCTGACCAAGAGGCACGCTTGTGAAAGAAAGACGTGATCTCACCACATGGATGGCTTGGTCTTTCAATTTATGCAATTTCAAGTTCTAGAATATTAAGAGTCAAAGCAAGGGAATTTTCATTAGGAGCCCCTAGGAATTTGTCTACTTGGTATCAATTGAGTGATCTTTATTTTCTCTTGTAAATTAGACAATCAAGAAGTTGAATAGCTTAGCTTGGTTGGAATACTATCTTGCTTGGGTAAGCTCAACTAAAAATCCCTCATGGGGTGCTGAGCCTCTTCCTTTGCACATGTATCCTTCTTCCTTCCAACCGGATTTAAGAGCCTGAAAACGCTAGTGACGAGAAGGGACTAATCCCTCCTTCTCTGAACTGCATGGGACACTCTTTGTTCTAACTAGGTGGTCTATGTAAGCTCACTCATTTTATACTAAGTGGAACAATTGTAGGATAATAAGTGTTTGCTTGATTAGGAGGACCTTCAAAATGGTATGGTAACCACGACATGTGATTAACCAACTTAAAAATCAAAATTAACACATGTTTAAAGTTTTTAACTTTCGTCAGTGCATCCAACACCTTGGTTAATATTAATTTACAACTAGTTACACCCTTTTTCCATAGCTATTGCATCTTACTAAAGGGTTTTGATTTCATTTTCAAACTCCTTTTTAGACTTTGAAAAGTCTTGGGACCAATTTCTGAGCATTTATGGGTAATACTGAGCCATTCTGGGCTTGTTCCCACAATTTACAAATCTTGAACAACTTATTGTTCATCACTTACAACCACCTTAAATGACATGGTTGTATCTTACTAAAGGTGTTTTGACTCTTAATTTTCAATATTTTTGCACAAGTCATCCACCATGGAATTGTTCAGAACCCCAATTTAGCTTGGGAGCCAATTTCAAACCTTTTTCCAAGGCCATAAGGGAGGGAACAACTTGTTGTTCTCTTTTATTAATTTGCTGATTCAAAAATCAACAAGCTCATTTTCATCCCCTTGTCTATAATTTTCAACCCCTGGGCCATTCTGGCAACTCAGGAAGCTAAGGGAGGACAATACCCAGGTTGGGTGGTCCTAAGAAATATTTTTCGTAAGTCTTTTACCTCTCATTTCCCCCCTATTCACTACCTCATACACATGACCGTTTGAGGTGCGGGTAGTCTCTACCTCATGTCAAGCTATCAAAGAGGTTGTAACCGGCTTCACATCCAGATAGGTTGGATCTGTTCCAACGGTCGGATTTTGCTTATAACAACAAATTTTATGTCTTGTACCCTCAAGATTTGGAAATAAGAAATTGACTCTAAATGGTGATTCATATAGATTACCTTCTAAATGAGACAGGATAACCTAAAGTGCTTTAAATTTTTTTGATGATACAACTATTGAATGAAAATTGTGGAGTCTTGTATTATATATGCCTAAGATGTGTCGATCTCCTTAAAAATGGACAAGCCATGAGAACCAATAGATCCTCCACCTCATTATTATATGCATGCCCTAAAGCCCAAGAAAACTCAATTTCTTTTATTCGTAGACACTGAAAAATCTTGGTTTCTCTTTACCTTAAATCCTGAGTAATCTCGGTTTCTTTTTTTCCATCAAAATCAATGCCCCACGCACACATCTACCACCCCTTTCAATGCACATAAAATTCAACTATTGTCTTTCTATACTATTTTTTTCCTTGCAAAAAAAGATATCACGTTGCAAAATGTTTCAAGGGAGTGGGTATTCTTTCTCCCTTGAAGATGGGTTTTCAACAAAATCATACATACAGTTTTGGTACCTTGGGTGTACAACAAAATCATAAATATAGTACGCATCAAATCAAATGTATACAATATCTTTATTTGCAAAAATCAAAATCATAAATATAGTTTGCATCAAATCAAATGTATACAATATTTTTATTAACAAAAATCTCCATTTCAAGATATTTCAAATTATTTTTTTAATTAGAAGGAATATTTTTACATGGGTAAGCACATTGTTATTGGTTTTTAGATCTAATGTTTCAAACTCTACCAGCAAAGAAAGAAAAAGATCAAACTAACCATTGATTAATTATTTTTAAAAGTATAAGTCATGAATTTAAAAGTCGAAAAGAAATAAGTCAACTTTAAAATGGGGAGACAATATCTTGACTCTTCGAAAAAGAGGTTTGTGGTTTCATTGGTGGTAATGGTGGGTACTTGGGATTTCTGCAGCTCGGGTGAAGAAGGAACTGGGGGTACAACCTTAATTCTTGTATGATGGAGACATACTTGGATGAGGTGGATTATGGTGAAGGCAAGGAGTAAGTTCCAAGGTCAATATTTCACATGTGCAATGCGCCGATAGAACTTTGGGGAAGTAGTAAGGAATTGAAGTTGAGTTTGATAGTTGAAGCCATAGAGGAGCAAGGAACATTAGACATGACCATTGATAGCAAGTGTATGGTAAAGATCACTTTGGAGAGGATCCTCAAGTACTAGTTGTGATCGCCAGGTAAGATCCAATAAAACTGACTTTGAATACATCCATGGGGACTAGCTTCCAACAGTGACGAGGTAAACACTTGCAATAATTTTCAGTTGGATAATTCTCGGGCAGCTAATCATTAGCATGGATCTCTTTGAGAAGATTTTCAACAACAAGTTAATGGTGTTGGAGTGGAGGGGGTATTGGCCTTTTCTTTCTACTTGCTGGGAGGTTAAAGACCCAGGGTTCGTTACACTTTACTAACAAAACCCCATAGGTGCAGACATATTCAATCTTCAATCAATGACCGAAGAAGGTCTCACTTGGGATGCCATGAGAATCATAAAGACCATGAGTCTTGTGTGGGATGTGAAGGGACAACATATACATGAAACCTCTAGAGATAAACCATTCATTCATTCAATCATTTATAACTTATTGACATATTATTATATAGAAGAATGTAAACATATATACATCCACATCATAACACATGAAATGCAAAGAGAGAAAGGTATTCAGATTCCATTCATCCAGTTCAACAACATTTAGATGCAATTTCATGCATCGAGGTCGAAGTCTGCTTAGAATGCATCAACAACCAATTAGAACATAAATGAGTTGTGCGCTAAGATATCATATCTTCTCATTCATACCAATCTACTATCTATGAGCAACATACTTATGCAAAAAATGTTACAAAATTGAACTTAGAACTATAACTATATTCCAACTTACCCCACTCTTACAATAATGAACTCTCCCTTTATTCAAAATTCCCAACCCTTTACCTATCTGCATGCATCCCCCACATCTTTCACGGAGTGTGGAAATCATAACTACTTGCCAAATCATCCATAACTTCGAGCATTATCAGTCAACTTGTTACACAATCAACTACAAATATTCATGAAGATATTTTTGGATTTGTCCTGCATGCAGTTCCTTTACATTCTCGTGCACAGTACAAAATGGGTTGGTGCATGCAGTGCAAAATCAGGTTGGTGCATGCAATCATTTCTTGGTTGGCGCATACTCTGAAACTAGGCGTCGCTCCATGCATATGTTTAAGCATGCATGGATTACTCACATGTGGCGCAAACACACTCTTCAAACCATAGGTGCCAACATGCCCCCAACACTATTAGTTGGCTTGTCCTCGAGCCAATCATGTAGTTTCATCGATAGTTTGTATGTGAATTCGCTAGATCCAATGGCTAGATTTGCTGGGACGTGTAGCACTGCTCCTTCATAGGTAAATTCTCTCAAATTGGGTGATTGTTGTCATCATATACCAAACTTGAACTGAGCCAAGGATCCCCTGGAGCTTAGATGTGAATGAGGCTCTCCACCTCTAGAACCTTAACCTCTCACTCGTTGATCTCTGTCTGAACTAGTGAAGGATATATGTATTTAAGCATACAATTCAGAACTCTCGACAGTATTTGGGCCAAGGCCTGCCTCCGGGACTTGGCAAGATCACCCTAGGGCCTTTCAGGGTGTTGCGTAGGGTGATGGCTCCATCGTGCATGACCGTCATTTTCTTTTTGTCTCTCTCCGAATTGTTGGTAGTGGAGAAGACACCACCAACTACAAGCGATAAAGGGGGTATCCCATGAAGTTAGACTACCTGACTTAGGACATATGTTGATCCATGCTAACGAGATCACCATCACTCGGCACGAGGGATTTAGGATGACCACCGCATAATCTTCGAAGCATAGTTCAAAGAACTGTTTGGTGACGAGGTTCTTACAGTTGGTGAACTGTAGGCTGGGTCCCTCTCCCATCAACTAAACTCGAATCTACATCTTTTGTGAAGATTGAATAATAGGGCATTGAGCTGCCTGTGTGGATTGTAGGTTGTGAAGTACCCTTCGCCTATTGGAAGAAGCCATGAGGCCGGGGAATTCACATATGAACTTGAATTCTTGATATCGTCTGGGCCAATGGATGAAATCCTTCTGTGACTACTCACTTTACAATTGTTGGTGAGGTTATTCGTGGATGATCATTGACTCTATGTGAATGAAATGGTGTTGGCATGGGGAAGTATAAATATCCACAAATTAAATTTTCCATGTGACGAATTTCTCTGTTGGGCATGGGCTCGGACATGTTGGTTATAAGTGTTGCGGTGATGATGTCTGATTCACTTGGTGTGTGAAAAAGTTGTATTCATTTCCTGACTGTACCACCGTACCACTGAAGTGGTTGTTGGGACATGTCACCATAACTATATGGGACCCTTAGTTTTGTGTCTTGGTCAAATATTATTCTTTGAACTTTCGCTCATATTTAGTGTGATGTGTCCCATATGTGACGTGTGTGAGCCTATTGTTATGTTATGTATCCTATACATTTCTCTAGACTTCGTAGTTATGAAAAAATTTCTGAATTTTTTTAATGGGGCACCTTGTTGTGTCTGTGTTGATTACGTGTCCTTGTCCTATCCTATTACTAATTGCATAATTATACCTTCTATTGTACCTATCTACCCACTTCCTACTCTATGCTAACTCACACAATTGTGGGTGTTTTTATGGCGCACCATAATAGACCTTCAATTTTCTCCCATTAATGATTTTTTTGAGGGGTTGATCCTGTAGTGTTGCTATCTTTGCTTCCCCTGCTTCACTGATTGTAGACCAGGTCGAATGGTCCTAACCAACACATGTGCAACTTTCCAGGGTGCTTGAGGAACTTACGGTCATATAATAAGACCAAAGAACCAAGTTGTAGAATTTTCGGTTGAATCTTGCGGTTGTACCATGCCTTTTGTCTCTAATTTTTAACTAATTGGTTGTGAACCACCATGAGTCGGTCTTCTTAGAGTTCCATAAGTTTGTCCAACCGTTGTTGAAGGAATAGATCATCAGACATCTCCATGGCAAGGGTAATGCACAAACTTGGGACAATGAACTCTAGCAACATTACAAACTCTTTTCCATTGACTACCCTAAAGAGTGCATGCTTAGTCAACCTCTTACAGGTCATTCTATACGCCCAAAGTACTAATGGAATCCATTGATCCCAGTGATCGCGCTGTACATTTCAAGCCTTGGTTAGTTCATTCTCTAGTATCTTATTGAACGCTTCAACTATACCATTGGCTTGTGGGTGATACAGGTTACTCTTTTGGTGATGAATCATAAATTCTTGAGTAAGCACACAGATATTGTCGTTTAAGAAGTGTGTGATCTGATGACTTATCAACACTTTTGGGTAGCCAAAACTGATGATCATGTTCTCAAATATGAACTGTGTGGCCATTTATGTAATACAGTCTTTTACTGGCACAACTTCCAACCAACATGTCAAATACTCTGTGGCGGTAATATTGTAGTGCACACCGGGGGATTGATTGGTCCTACGAAGTCAATAGCCCATTTGTCGAATGGTTCTAGCATTGTGATCATGAATAGTGGTAGGTCATCTCGTCAACAAGGTTTTTTGATATGTTGGCAAATGTCATAATGTTTGCAATATTCCTTTGCATCTGCAAATATTGACGACCACCAAAATCATGTGCGTAACAATTTGTGTGTTGTTTCTTTACTGGCATTGTGTTCCCCTACGATGCCTTCATGAGCCTCGTGAAGGATCATGACCTGTTCGTTATCTAAGATGAATTTGCATAGGATTCCCTCGATGCCAAGCTTATATAGGTGCATGGCGATCAACTGATAATTAATTCTAGGGGTCACTAGTTATCGGTGTTGTGTTTGGGTGTAACCATATGATGCTTGACATGTTGTGAGGTACGCTGTAATCTCAACAAGATGATCTGATACTGCCTCTACTACGAAGATTCACACTTCGAGAAGCTCATCATCTAATCTGTGACCTACTTCCTCAGACTCAATCATTGAAAGATGATTTAGGTGTACATTATGTTTGTTTGGTTTAATGAATACCTCAATCTCAAATTCTTGAAAGAGTATAATCCATCAACATATTCTCCCCCCCCCAACATTGGCTTGTTGACTAAGTATTTGAACGTCAAGTGGTCAACAAATATTTTGAAGGGGATGCCTAGTAAGTGTTTGACAACACATGTATTCCAACAGAGGACAAACACCTTCAATAACCACTCACATAACCAGATCAAAGATCAACACACCGATGTTTTCATGTGGTAAAACCCCTACACAGAAACATCCACGACCCCAACCAATGCGACCACTTGGAGCAATTTATTAATGCAAAGAAAAAAATTACAAAGAGATTTTACAAGAGAGTTTTTCACAATCGATCATCAACAAATGACCCTCCATGCTCTTTAAATAGAGATCATGGACCAATCGGGTGTTAATCCATGAATCAGTGGCCATTAATATTGAGGAGAGTATGAACTGTCGGATCACTCTATGTCGAGAACATATTGTGACCGTCGGATTTCCTAACTACAAATGCATACTAATGCATACTAAAGAAACACACTAGAAAACACACTTTTACCTAACGACACAATAG
>JZKD02S0161352.1:437306-468867 GCA_000966675.3 Picea glauca
GTGATTGTTTATTTCTTATTGCTCATTATTGGATAATAATTCTACATTGATATAACATTTGAAGAAAAAGGATTATAATTACGCTATTAATGATTCACCCCCCTCTCAGTAATCCAACATCATAACGACGATAACAAAATCCATTTGTTAAGAAAACACAACACCTTGTGCCTCCCCTCAACAAATTTACTTTTGACAATTTTAGCTCATAAAATTTGAAAATATTTCGAAATAATATTCATATATCCAAAATAAAACATGTTGTCCAAAATCCATGAAATCAACTGTCATAAAACAATAGTTAACATAAATTTCAAAAGCCATATTTTCCAGTCTGTGATGCAACCCTTCCTTGGTTGCTAGTGTCACCTCTTGATTTTCTTGAATTCACCTTGGGTTGGGCAGAGCCTTTAGGCTTTATCTCACTGATCACATGGGAACAATCGTCCCTCAAATGCATCCGTGAAGACATAGATTTTTCGGAGTCTGCTGGTGAACAATCTCCTGCCACCCATCATTTTCAGGGACCTCAGGATGTAAAGAGACATGAGGAGGCAAAGGGATACCAGGGGCTTGAGGGGCTTGGAAAGGAGGCCTTTCAGGCCTAGGTTGGACTATTCCTTGCCCAATCCAATTAAAGAATCTAGCATGAAATAATTGACCAAGCTCTTCTAAATCAACATCAAAATGTATAGAGAACCTGGGCCTTCTTAGGCCTTGGTTCCAGTTACCTCTACCTTTGTTTCCTCAGCCATGGATTCCCTGACTGAAAAAACTCATCCTGCATGTGTAATTGATTAACAAATAGTCTTTTAAATAGCCATGCATGACAACCCTTAAAAATATTAAATAGATTTGGCTCAGAATGTATCAGGATCATGCAATCCAATCCACACAAATTGTTCTAATGTTAACCAACGAGTAGGGGGGTGAAACAATGTTCTGGGAAACATGAGGGGTTTGCATTGAGCAGAAAAATGATATAATGAAAGGGGAGAAAAAAAATGGTCACTGCTCAATGATAACAACAATCAAATGTAAATCAACCAAATAAAACCTCATTGCAATCTACCCAAGATATTTCCACTTCATCCACTTAACAAAGAAATTCTCTTGGCTGTAATCAATATCAGAACAGGGAGTGAAATAGTGAATTTGGAATATGTGAAGGGTTTGTAATTAGCGGAAAGTGAGATAATGAGAGGGGAGGATAACGATTACTGTTCATGAAATTAATCAAGCGATCCATAAAACATTTTGCAGTAAGAATAGATGCATCAACCACCAATCAGATGACTGAGTAATAATTCCTGTGTATTTGACTAGTTCACCGTCCATTAATATCCAACACAGTGCCATTACATAACAACAAGTATTTCACACAATTTGTAAGAGGTTATGTTCCCTTCATGTTTCCAAAATAATAATGAAGTCACTATTTATGCAATAGAGACAATCAAGATCTGTAATGATGTTCGTTCCCATATACATATGCAGTAAAAAGACCAAAAAAATGAAAACCTCACATGCCACGCTTGAAATGACAATTGACTATACAACCAACAACCACCATTTAGACACAGGCTATGCAGGAGTAAATTTCCAAGGCAATGTAACCATACCACTGTAAAACAAAACAACTCAATGCGACTTAAAATCCGAGCCAAATATCCAACATGACTATCATCAACAATGGCCAATTGCAATAAATAACATGCTTAAAACTCTAAGGGTATCACTGAGTATAAAACCAAACTATCCATACTACACATAGAGCGCAACTAACCAAACTCCACAATGCAACATTTCCACTTATCACAACAAACACACAGTCATAATAATAACTCAACATATCGTGTTGAGGCTGTGTGTATTAATAAGTCGTTGGTTCGTTTAAGTCACACCATGATTCAATCAAGCCATGCGCACTCGGGCCTATTCAACCAACAACACAAGGATGTCATGGATATGCCTTCTATAGTTATCTAGTTCAATTATCATTCGGTCCCAGGGAAACCATAGTTATCATGCCCCATGTTTCATTTGCAAAACACCATACACAGAACACGATCTATGTGAGAAAACCTAAGCATTTGTGACCAATTCCATCCATGAACCAAATCACCATAAGTGCAAAGCTAGTGACTGAACATCAACCAACAATTCACCACTGTGGCAAAAAAATCAATCAACCGAACAAGTCGTGGTAGCTGTGTATACTCACGCATCTAATCGAAATGGGCATAAGCCCTTCCATTAAAAAAAATTGAGTTCTTTGATATAAGACGGGTGACTGTGAAATTTAGAAGTGAAAATTGGCAATGTAAGGTTCACGCTATTATCACAGAGGCAGTGACGAAAAACCATACCAACACGACTGCTATATGACCAACGGGTGAGCCCGTATTCAAAGTACTGGGTCACAATAACTGGAAACAACTTGGTAGACTCGACAATCTCCCTATGCAACTCTAGTCTAGAGGGTTAGGGGTTTGCACGATAGCCTTCATAGGAGGAGCAGAACTAACTACAATGAAACTTCGAGGCCAAAGGTGTATGCGCAAGGAGGACTATGATTCGCTTGTGAACGAGAGACAGTTCCTTGACATGGCTGAAACATGAAAACATGGCTCTAGTTAAACCCAAGAATCATGAAGGCAACCATCCAGCCATGATAAACAAAACCCTTCAACCAAAACGCAGTGGTAACAAAGAACTATCACCCAGGAAGGCTAACAACTTCGATGAACTTAAGACTATCATGACAGAACCATCCATTTTCCATTCAAAACCAAAATTCCACACAGTTGCATCACTTAGGACAAACACAAACCCACACAACTGAGCCAAAATCATTTCATAACCAGAGTGAAGTCAAGAATGGCCAAAAGAGACATACCTGTTAATCAAAATCATTAAGACGAGAGGTGGCTGAGCGGTTTTACACTACAAAAAATCCAGAGTGTGAACACAACAACATGATCAAACAATAGTCCGACTAGGGTGGCGGCCAATGAGAAGGGTAAAGGTGACATGCAGTAAATGCACATCGCCTCCACCCACATCTCATTTACTCAGCAGTACATGCCAATGAGCCCCCCATTAACACCATTAATCAACCCAGGCATCGAGAATATCAACACATTTAAATCATAGCATAATCCAAGTTCCATATAACAATTCAACCATTCGCATTATTACTTTGCTAAATGCGCCACCCATATTCATATTCCCAATATAACTCAAATAAATCGCTCGACCACTATACAACCTAAGAGATCATGTATAAAATTATCACTAATAGCATGATCAACATCAACCTGAAGCATAGCATAATCAACTTACATATGGACTATATAAAATCGCAAATCCATTACTTCCATGAGCCACCAACGTTCATAACATATGTATATCAGCTACCGATTCCATTAACCAATGCATAACCATTGCTTTATCACCTTGCCAAATGCGCCACMAAAATTTCCACCATATGCATATAAAAATGTAATTTAACACAATTTCATAGCCATTTCCTTGTTAGCTAGGGTTTAACAATAATCAACAAATATTTTATGCATGTAGTATTGGAGAACTAGGTCCCTTTRCACTCATTGTAATACTTTGCCTTCTTCAAAATTGCCCTTCATGTAATTTTACTAACATGTTTGTTGTGCAGGTGCGAGGAGAAAAAATACCATATATGAATAGYAGGTTGTAGTATCATGAAGGAACAACATCTCAAAGCTTAACTCATATCAATGGCAACCATATTCTCATCAACCATGTAAAACTTTGTAGCACATCATCATAACATTGAAAATGAATAGRTTTGATCTTCAAAAGTTCAAGGGGTCCCACCTACTAGCATTATTTAGTCTTATATAATAATAGGCTTTAGCAACACTTTGCAGGCGAAATTACGTTGACGTTTTAAATCGTCAACACACCTCATTATTTCCCTTCACCATGCAGTACAAAACCTTCAGGTCTCGACAAAGGAACCATTTGTTGGCCTTTTCTTTCTACTCTCTAGGGGGTTAAATACCCAGGGTTCGTTAAGCTTTACCAACCAAATCCCATAGGCACCGACATATTCAATATTTAGTCAAGGATCGAAGAAGGTCTCAGCCGAGACACCATGAGAATCATAGAGACCATTAGTTTTGTGCACTATGTGAAGGGACAACACATACAAGAAACCTTTAGAGATAGACCATTCATTTATAGCTTGTTGACATATTAATATATAGAAGAACACAAACAAATATACATCCACACCATAACACATTAAATGCAAAGAGAGAAAGGTACTCATATTCCATTCATTCAGTTCAACAACATTTAGATACAATTTCATGCTTAGAGACTGAAGCTTGCTAAGAATGCATCAATAAGCACTCAGAACATAGACATGTTGTGCACTAAGATCTCTTCTCTTCTCATTCTTATGCATCTACTATCTTTGAACAACAGATTTATGCAAAAACTGTTACAAAACAGAACTTGGAACTCTAACTCTATTTTAGATTACCCCTCTCTTACAATAATGAACTCTCCCTTTACTAAAATTTCACAGCCCTTTACCTATTTGCATGCATCACCCATATATTTCACGGAGCATGGAAATCATAACTACTTTCCAACTCATTCATAACCTCGACCTCTATCAGTCAAGTTGTTACACAATCAATTACAAAGATTCCTGAAGATCTATTTGGATTTGTCTTGCATGTGGTTCCTTTATGTTCTCGTGCACGATACAAAATGGGTTGGCATGCGCAATGAAAAACCGAGTTGGTGCACACAATACAAAATGGGTTGGTGCACGCAGTTAATGCTTGGATGGCGCAAACTCTAAAACTTGACGTCGCTCCATGCATATGTTTTAACACACACACATTATTGACTTGTGGCGCGTGCACGCTCTTCAAACCATAGCCGCCAACATTGGTTTTAAAGAAAATCAAGGTGGTTGAAGGGTATTTTGTGGAGGTACAAGAGCTTGGAGGAAGTGAGACTAATTATTTGATTAAGAATTTAAGTGCAAAGTTTCATTCAACTCGTAAAAAGAAATGCATCAGAACCATGCATGATCGAGTTAGGATGGTGATTGGAAAGGACATGCAATTGGTAGAAGTAGAGGGTTTAATGGTGAAGGGACTGATAAGAAACTTCATGGGTAGATTTATCAAGAGATAAATTCTGAACTGATACCTACTGGAACACTAGAAGCCTATGTTTGGGTATCTTCCAAAGCTTCATATCTTGGTGTGACAGTGGATTAGTTTCACTCTACAAAATGAATATGATGTTAAAGTGATGATGGCTAAAGAATGGATGTGGAGGCCTTTGGGTATTTGTTTGAAGTAATGGGTGCTTGATTTTGATCTTCACATAAAGCCAGATTATGTCTAATTTTTTTTGGTGTTGATTCCTGGCCTTCCTTGGGAATTGTGGAATAGCAATATCCTGGAAAACGTGGGTATTTCAATTAGACGTTTTATAGCATTTGAGGATGGTTGGTATGAGAATCTTGACAGAAGAATTGTTGGAATTCTTGGTGGTACACAATCTATTATAGGGTTTGTTGGCGAAGCTAGAAATCGATTTGGGTTCCTGGAAGTGCACACAAGAGCTTGATTACCTAAAGTTACCCTTTATATGTGGTAATTGTCATGAGGTTAGACACTTGAGGGACACCTATACATCTGGGGGACAACATTTGCAAAGACAAAAACATATGTGAGTCAAGAAGATTCATGAAAAGAGGAATTCAGTGACTACATATGCCTGAAAGGAAGTTGGTTGTGGTAATGGGATTGAATTCATAAGGCTCATCTTGAAGGTTGGGCCTCAAGAGCCTACACTTGAACAACTACCAGAAAAGCTAAAGACTTCAACAATGACACAGACCTCACCAAATTGAGGTATGGACACTTTGAAACCTTCATTGTGTATTCTTGAGGTACAGAGTGGTCCCTGATTCCTTTGAGTAATCAATTTTTTCCAAAGTGACTCAATTAAATTACCTTGGTAGGTCTCTCTTTGTCTGTAGTTAACCCTAAGGAGAGGGTTAGGATAGAAGATAGTCAAAATAGGGAAGCTCTCTCCCATAAATAAGAGGCTAGGCTTGAAATGTAATATTTGAATTCGTTGTTTTAACTCTCTGTTGGCATAGGGGTAGACCCAGGGTTCAACGCTACAACAACGCACCGACAAAACCCTAACTACTAGCCCTTTTAGTAACACCTGCGAAGTAGATGAAGTCTCACTCGAGGTAGAGGCAGGGGTGGTTGCATGACTTAGATGTCTGCAACCTTAGCTGGGACACAGATCTGTGATTCTAATACTTAACAAAGCACTCAACAATTAACATTCATCAATATTCAGTCTCAGTTATAGCACAGTTAAACCCTAATTATATAGCATCACAGTATTCAACTAGATCTAGCATATAGTAGCACTTAGGATGATGAAACAGATCAGATCTAGCAGATTCAAGCACTAAGCATGTGTATATAAGTCAGATCCAAAATCCATCCATATCATTAAGCACTAAGCATCAACAAATCATTCATCTATATTAAATAACTAAGCACATTAACATATAAACACATCAATACATCGCACAAAGCAGAGCAACACATCATGTACATGGTTCACCCCCACCCTGGGGATATATCCACCAACTCTTCTCTTCTTTATTATCTTTGGTAAAGCTTCTTACAGGCATAAATAATTCAAGTCCCACTCCACAGAGGACATGAGACCTGCGCACCTCGCCAGATCCTCCTTCCTTCCGTTACAGCACAAAGCCTTCCACATTCTATTACAACCACTTGCACTTAGCTCTGCAAGTCTCACACACTATGCACCAAAGCACTTACAAATCTTGATCACACAAATCCAGCTCTAGCACTTAGCCAACTTCCAACTACCTCTTCTTACATTTCGTAGCCTTCTATTTATACATTACAAAATAGGCCTAAGCATGGGTAAACCCATGGGCTGACATTCCCATACCCGTTACATCATCCCAAATCCCAAAAAGTGCCCTAAAAGGGGTCGAGATCCCATGATATCTACTTCGTCTTGTGCTCCGCCTTCGATAGACTGTCGAAGTCCCAAAATTGGTCAAACATGACCAAGAATCCTCAAAACTTGGTCAAGGGCCAACATGCCCCCAACGCTCACCTGTGACTCGTCCCGAGTCACTCTGATCTAACTAGTTCTGCTTCAAAATCCTCGAGCTTGGCTTCAGTTTCTTCGACTTGTTGTTGTGCCATGACCTCTAGTTCAGCAAAATCTTGTATTACTTCTTCGTTGACAGGTCCCTCTAGGCATTGTTCAACTGTAGTGACGACTTGCTCCAGTTCTACTCCTCAACCTTCGATCTCTGTGAACAATTGGTAAGCCTTATCCTGTACATGTTGGAGTCTTTGAGTCACTTCCATGAATTTTCTATGGATAGTGTGGATTTTCTGCTGGGCAGTGCGCTGCTCCTGGGATCGCTTCATTCTTTCCACAACTGACAGGGGCTTCAACTGCGCCTGTAATGTTTCTGCTTGATACTTCACCTCTTGGAGCTGCGACTCTAGTGCCTTCAGTTCTAGATTCTCAATGAGTTGCTCATAGGTCAGGGCATTGCGATCAGTGAGTTGCTTACATTTCATGGCAAGGG
This sequence comes from Picea glauca, assembly GCA_000966675.3. NCBI lineage: Eukaryota > Viridiplantae > Streptophyta > Pinopsida > Pinales > Pinaceae > Picea > Picea glauca. The sequence goes on from JZKD02S0161352.1 coordinate 444,988, forward strand.
CCTTTATTCTCTCAACTGTGCTTCGAGTAGTTTCTTCTCTTTGGTCCCTCACATTCTGCGGGGTGTTGGGCACTGTGTGGAGCTTTGAGTCTGCTATTCATTGTTGTAGTGGCTGGATAGCTTCTGCGAGCTTCTCTACTTGATGCATGACTTGGTCTTCTGCTTGTGGCTCTAAGCCTGTCATAGAGCAGAGTGCTCTGTTGACTGCTTCTTTCAGTTCGAGTTGCTCTGCGAGCAACTGTTCTTTTTCTTGTTGCATCTGTACTTTCTCTTCTAAAAATTTTGCCTGGAGAGAAACCTTCTCCTGCTCTGTAGCTGTGTGTTTTTCTACGAGTACGCCTTGCACTTGCTTCAAGGCTTGGGTGGCTTGTTCTATTTCTTCTTGAGCGCGACGAAGGCGAGCTTCGACTGCATCAGCTAGTTGGTGGAGTTGGGCTGGCTCATCTCCCAACTCTGGTTCTCCTGATGGCAGGGGCACAACGGAGACTGCACGACTGGACTGAAGGGCCTGCTGTACCCCTCAGAGTTCGACCTCAATTCTATCATACATTTCCTCCTGCTTAGCTTATTGTTTCTCCATGATTTCCAGTGAAGCGTCATTGACCGTTGCGATGATAATGTCAAAATCATCGACAATAAGCACAGTCTTCATCTTGGTCACGGTGGCTTTCGATTTCTTCTGGGAAGAAGGTTTTAGGGGAGAAACCTTCCTCTTATTCAGGGGATCAACATCATCTCTGGGTGATGTAACTTCGCCTTGCTACTATTCAACTCCTTTGTCATTTAGTTCTTCTACTTCGTCATCACCCCCACGGTCAGGTGATACTGAAGCAGTCTTTCCTGAGGCATTGCTTAACTCTTGGACCTCTTCGGTCTTCTTCGTTCTACTGGGCCCGGATGTATCCTGTTATTTATGCGTGGTCTCTGGGTTGTCAAGGTCAGACATCTCTATAGTGTTTGTGAGAATAAGGAGGTCTGCAGACCAGTCCTTAGTGATCTCCTCCAGGTCTTCTTCTGTGAGCTTGTAGTATGACTAAAGTTGCTCCTTATGTTCATCGGCTCACACTATTATGTAGATGAAGTGTCAATCTACACAAAACTTCATCAGGGGTTAGAATCTCTATAGGGTGTTCAAATTCATGCGAGGTTCAGCTTTGATGGCTTGCTTCAACTACAGGTAATAGGTGTAAAAAACAATGTTTGACTTCCACTGTTTGTTCATATCACTCGAGTACCAAAGGGTAGTGAACTTCGTAGCATGCGGCTCAAATGGTTCAATATCCAGGAAGCTCGCACCTTTTGACATCTCCCAGGAAACAAAGGCGATGAGGATTAGGAGCCAGCTAAAGTGAAACTCGTAGCCCTGATCTTGTGCTTCGCGACAGTCTAGTTCTAGTTGATTAACTAGGTACTTCACCCAGTTCATCTGCAAGCCTTCCACACACTTCCCTACGAGGAAAACAACAAAGTCTGTGACATGTGTAGGTATGTTATTCCTTACTAAATTTTTGGCTATTAGCTGGTAGGCTAGGTGCATTGTGTCGTTCTGGATGGAGGCCACCTTGTAGCCTCGCATTCCCTTTTCAACATCATCCTATGTATCCTTGATCTTCTGTGCTAGCACGCGATCTGTGGCTTTTCTTGGATAGAACTCCCATGGGTCGGGTCTTTGCATACTTAATCCTGTGATCCTATGGATCAACGTCGGATCGACTATAATACGATGGTATAGCCATAAGTAACCACCATGGTAACATGAAAGCAATAGCTTGACATAATCATTCACTTCCTGGTCCTTTCCGAAGTGTGGGACTTTCATTACATTTAGCAAGGTGGACTGCGTGAGGATCATCATCCATGGTTTGGGGATTATCTTTGAGTTCTTCCCATTCATCCTGGTCAGGTATTTATACGGGGAGAGCATACTGTAATTCTTGCGATCTTTGAGGTTGAAGTCATTGAATGTCAATGCTGTGATCTTGTCCTTTTGCGCTTGAACTACGCATATCCCCTTCAGGAGGTATGCAGTAGTCATGGAGTACTCAAAATCTCTTGGCACGCTATCTTGACTCACCGCGTCGATTAGAGGCGAGATGTAATTGGGCAATATGGACGGGATCAACTTCGCATTGGCTAGGTCATTTCTGTGTTTGGTTCTCTTTTCCACTTATGTTCGGGATGATCTGGCTTCGCAAGCAGTCGATAGAGAGGCTTGCACTCCTCTCGTCGATGATGTTTGAATACTTGAAGACATTACTCTTTTAGTCATTAGGTCAATGAGAAATTCTTCAACAATTTTCTCTGCAACGCTAAGCTCGTCCGACATGCACGCTAGTGGTTGAACATCTCGGGTTCGAAGAGTAATTGCTCAATGCAACAGGATGAATGGAAATAACGCGATGATCACTGTGCAAAATCAACTAGTTTGCGGACTTAGATTCATTGTTAGAAAAAAGTTTTCTCATTGCATGGCGTGATAGGATAAATAGATAACTTGGCAACATATCTCTTACAATGGGTGAGAAGCCTTCATTAACTCAGTTATGTCTATTATGGCATGGTCCCAATGGCATGGTGGCAAACTTTCTGATCATAAATGCCTTTCTACCCGTTCAGGTCGTCAGTCTAACAGTTATACTGTCCCCAATGGCTATATTGCTTCACCATGGTGAAGTGCCATGTGAAATAGTTCTGATATCCCAACGAAGTTCCAATTTTGCAAATTTTCCTTCTGCGAAGTTCCCTCTGGAACCTTCTGTAACTTTTCGATTTTATCTCTCTTCTTACTTAGTTTTCTAGCCTTCTTTCCGGTGAGCTTCGTCTCAGAATTCCTTTTTCCATTCTGATTCTTGTCTTCTTTTGGCATAGTAACTTCGCGCTGGTGAGATTCTTTCAGGGGTAATACTTCATCTGTATCTGGAATAGGTACTTCAGTCTTCTACGAATCTTCTAGTGTTCTTCCTAGTTCGACATCCAAGTCTCTGGTCTTAAAAATATTTGCTCGGTTCTCCTGTTCTTCAATCAAGTGTACGATCCTCCTAGTCATGAAATCTTTCAACTCTTGCTTCTTCTGCTCTAATATTTATTCTTCTTTCCTTCTGGCCTGATCTCCTTCAATTCAAGGTTTTCCTAGTAACATAGCAAATGGAGCGATGTTCTCAATAAATTTAACAACTTCAAATTCTTCCTCTATCGAAGTTCCATTGGCACTCATAGATGTTTGGGTAAGTTTTCCACACAGGTTTATCAACTTTCCTCTCAATAATCCTATTCCTCCCAATGAATGAATCATAGCAGGCTTTCCTAGAATTTCCCAAGTTCTTTATGTCATGATATTTACCTGTGTTTCCTCATCCAGAACACAGTCAATGTCGAAGTCTCCTATTCTTGCTTCAATGCATTATTTTTCTTTGAATATCTCTAATAAGTTGATATGTCAGTGGTCATTAAGGGTTTCTTTCATCTGTAGCAATACTTTTTTTTATTCTTTCTGGGGTTTTGCCATAATCTCAGTTGCTTGATATTTCTTGTGGTCTTCTTGTCTCATATTCATCCTTTCAACCTTAACAATCATTCTAGGGAAATCCAAAAGTTCATGGTCCATAGCTTTGCAACAAAGGAAACTAGGTCTTCTACCAGGGCATTCTTTAGCCAGATGTCCCAGTTTTCTGCAACTGTAACAAAGGGTTAATCCTCTCTTTCTCTTAAATTATCCCCAACCTTTCCTGTACCATGCACTAGGATCATGGTAACTAACCTGCAAAAAATTATTTCTAGTATCCTGCATCCATTTGTTAGTCCAAACATTCTCTCTATGCATAGGTATAACATATCTTTCACTATTCTTATCATATCTACTCATATCAAATCTTCTTTTATCTATCAGTGCCCTAGTTTTCAAGCTAGGACAAATCTTATCAAACATACCTAGATCCATATTTTAGAAACAAAATTTTCCACTAATCTTATCTTCAGCAGAGCACAAAGCTTCTAGATCTAAAACTTTTTACTATTATTACATTTATCAGAGCACAGAGCTTGCCGATCTTACCTCTTTTCTTCAGATCCGACCCTTCTTGGCACAGAGCTTCACAGATCGAGTAGAATACTGCGTATTAGAGCGACAAATATATGCACATAGCTTTCACAATTTCAGGTTAGATCTTCGCACAAAGCTTATTTTTCCTCAGTTGCCAACAATCATAGTTTCAAGTCCCAGCAAAGAAACCATTTGTTGGCACATGGGCAGACCCAGGGTTCAACTCTACAACAACGGACCAACAAAACCCTAACTACCGGCCCTTTCGGAAACACCTGCGAAGCAGATGAAGTCTCACCTGAGGTAGAGGCAGGGGTGGTTACAGGACTCAGATGTCTGCAACCTTAGCTGGGACACGAATCTATAATTCTAATACTTAATAGAGCACTCAAAAGTTAACATTCATCAATATTCAGTCTCAATTACATCGCAGTTAAACCTTAATTACAGAGCATCGCAGTATTCAACCAGATCTAGCATCTAACAACACTTAGCACGATGAAACAGATCAAATCTAGTAGATTCAAGCACTAAGCATGTGTATATAAGTCAGATCCAACACCCATCCATATCATTAAGCACTAAGCATCAACAGATCATTCATCTATATTAAATCAGTAAGCACATTAACATATAAACACATCAATACATCGCATAAAGCATAGCAACACAACATGTACAAGGTTCACTCCCACCCTGGGGCTACGTCCACCAACTCTTCTCTTCTTTATTATCTTTGGTCAAGCTTCTTACAGGCACAAAGCATCCAAGTCCCACTCCGCAGAGGACATGAGACCTGCGCACCTCACTAGATCCTCCTTCCTTGCGTTACAACACAAAGCCTTCCACAATCTGTTACAACCACTTGCACTTAGCTCTGCAAGTCTCACACAGTATGCACCAAAGCACTTACAAATATTGATCACACAGATCCAGCTCTAGCACTTAGCCAACTTGCAACTGCCTCTTCTTACATTGTCTAGCCTTCTATTTATACATTAAAAAATAGGCCTAAGCATGGGTAAACCCATGGGCCGACATTCCCATACCCGTTACATAATCCCAAATCCCAAAAAGGGCCCTAAAAGGGGTCGAGATCCCGCGATATCTGCTTCGTCTTGCGCTCCACCTTCGACAACCTGTCGAAGTCCCAAAATTGGTTAAACATAACCAAGAATCCTCAATACTTGTTCAAGGGACAACACTCTCCGATCGAGAATAGTCCCGAAATATTTAGTTGATGTCTGGACATTGGTAAAACTGAAGCTTCAAAGGACTTATGTTCTCTACTTGTAATTGTCTATAAGAGGAGGTTACAAAAATCTGTTGTGAAATATTCTTATCTACTGAAATCCAAGAAAGAATGGGGAGAAGAGCTTGTGGATTTAGAAGGGGGTATAATTTTGGATAAAGGAATAACATCCATTATTGGTAGAAATCCCATATGATTGTAGCCAAGTCTAAGGTGAAGAAGGAGATTAGAGTACTATAGATAGAGCCCTTAGAGTGGGAAAGGCCCAAAAGTAGGTTTCTTAATGATCTCTCTCTCTTTAAATGTCAGAGGGGTTGAGGGTTCCCACAAGAATTTATCCCTCAAGAGACCTTTTTCTATTTATAAACCCTATTTATTAATGATTAAAGAAATAATGTGTTATGGACATAAAGCTTTAGAATTACTTTCTTTTGTTTTAAAGGATTGGAATTTCCGTAATGTAAATGTTGTGGGGTTATCTAAAGGATTAATTACTGGATGGAATGACAAGTTTGACAACATTTGTACATCATTTATGAATTTAAGTATTTTGGTGGAGCTCTTATCTGAGGAATTAGAGAAAGATTTGAGGTTGTTCAATGTATACGGCTTGATATTAATTAGGGTAATTTGATTAGGTCTCAACAACATGTAGATTGTAACAGTAAATTAACAAAGGGAGACAATCAGGTTAATTGACTGATTTCCTTTGGTGAGCCAATTAACATAAATTCAGAAGATGAAAGAGAGGTGAAAGGAAGGAACTCACCCAGAAGAACGTTGTTGTAGGTGTTTAAGCTTCTTGGGCTGAATATTAGACTCTATGGAGATATGACGACTTTTTGGGACAATCTTGCAGATTTAGGAACTCCGAGTGAGAATAATGTGATTCTTTGCAATGACTTAAATCTAACCCTAAACCATAGGGAGATTTGTAGGGAGGTTGTTAGAAGAAACCCTCCGAGAGACTATTTTTCTTATATGTTTGAGTCATTTCATCTAGTCGATGTGGAACTAATCAAGATAGTTCCTACCTGGAGAAATGTTTGAAGGTGCAGAAAAGGAATTTCCAAAAGGCTTGATATGTTCCTATTGGTAGAGTCATTTTTTAATGAAAAGATTAAAATTAAATCTCACATTCATTCAGGGGGAGCTTCAGATCATCTACAATCTTTTTAAACTTAGAAACATAAGATTGGAAGCCTCCAAATCCTATGACATTCAATCATGCTTATTTATTAGAGGATAATTTTAGAGACTTAATTGTAAAAAACCCTAAACATTTTGATAGAAAAGTAGGGGACTCTACCATGAAGATTGTAGACAATGTTAAAAGAATTAACAAGGTTATGAAAGGATGGGCCAAAAACCTAGCTTCTAATTCATAGAAAGAGTTAAAGGAAGTGGAAGAACGGATAAATTTCCCTTTTTTATCACAATGATGCAAGAATATTTTTAGAAGATGAAGCCTGGGTTCTAAAGGAGTTAGAGGGAAGAAAGAAGGACCTCCTTGATAAGGAGGAGATCACTTGGAGGCTTAAAATATACTATTTTTCCATAGATATTCTAATCATAGGAAGCATGTTAACATAGATTGGGAAATCCTTCATCCTAGTGGTTCAATGGTTAGTACTTTCAAGGATATATCAAAGGCATGAATACTGCATTTCAAAAACTTATTTAGAGATCCAAAAGAGGAAAACATTGGATAAATTATGAAAGTTACAAGTTTTTTCACAGTCTCATAGATGGGGAAATGTATAGGGAATCGAAGGTTGGAATAACTAGCCTTGAAATTAAATATATTTTATCTTATTTCAAAAAAGGAAAGAGTCTTGGTCCATATGGGTTGTCTATGGAATTTGATTTGGGGTTTTATGATCGTCTGGAACATGATTTGGTACAAGTCATTGAAGAGTCTAGGACTTCAGGGAAAGTGTTGGGGGTTCTCGGTTCCACCTTTATAGCTCTTGTGCACAAAAAATAAGATGTTGATTCTCTTGAAGATTACAGACCTATTTCTTTGTGCAACTTAATTTATTAAATTATTTCCAAAGTCAATGCTCACAGGTTGAAGGGTACATTGTCAAGTATTGTTTCAAATGAACAATTTGGTTTCCTCTAGAATTGACAAATACATGATGTAGTGGGAATTGCACAAGAGGGATTGCACTCAGTCAAGACACAAAACTTGTTTGCAACTATCATGAACATTGATTTGGCAAAGGCATATGATAGGGTGAATCATTTTTTTATCATATCATTCCTTCTTCAATTGGGGATGACTTTCTAGACTGTAACCTAGAGCATGGTATGTATCTCCTCAGCCTCTTTTGTTGTGTTGATCAATGGCTCCCCTTCTAGGTTTTTCACTGCTTCTAGAGGCCTTGGACGAGGTTGTTCTTATCTCCCTTTCTCTTCATGTTAGTGGCAAAGGGTTTAAATATGTTTTTTAGAGAAGGAAGAAATAAAGGAGATTTGAAGGGGATAAAGGCTTCAAATATATAATTTATTACACATTTATTGTTGATTCATCACATACTAATATTTGGTCATAGCTCTGTAAAGGAATTGGAAAAAAAATCAAGGAGTTGTTGGATCTCAAGGGTTTAAACGCATCAGTTTCATTCTGAAACCAAATGGCTATTGTTATGAGGACTAGATTTGGTTGTAAAAAAAGGTGGAAGCTATAATTTATGTCTAGTGCTACAAATGACCACCTTAGGGAGGACGTTTGGTATTGGTAAAGGGATTTTCCGAGAGCATACCCATGTACTAGATGTCAATAGCTAGTATTCCTAAGGCATCTTGAACAAAATCAAGAATGAGTTTTCATGGACTAGTAAAAGAGATGAGGAAGGAATCCATCTAGTTAATTGGATAAGGATAGCAAGCCCAAAGGATGTAGGGGGTGGGGATTGAAAAACATGCACCTCTTTAGTTTAGCTCTGGTAGCCAAAAGCTTTTGGAGGTTGGTTTACAACAAAGGCCTTTGGGGAAGAGTTATGAAAAACAATTATTTAAGGGGAATGACCATGTAGGATTTGTTTAGAGTGGAAATAAAATAGTGCCAAGGTGCATCCATAGTCGAAAGAGCCTCAGTAATTGCCTTTCCATTAGTAGGAAAATATATTGTTTGGCATGTCAGGAATGGTAGGAAGGTTTAGATAAGAGAGGATCCTTGTATTGGAGACAAGGAAAAATATTGATTATCGAAGGCATTGCTAGAAGTGTTGCATGGTCAAGGGATTTTTTTATCTAAGGGAAGCAACTTCATAATTGAATATAAACGTTTGGTCTCAATGATGGGTGAATTCAAACAGTCTAAACCTAGAAGGAGATTTTGCAGTGGAGTTGGGTTAGTGTGTCAGACAAGTGCATCAACATTTATTTGGAGGATCTATGGGAATTATCTCAAAGGATTGGTGAGTATCAGGGTAAATTTGGGCAATTTATAGCACTAAAGTTACATTTACTCCAAAAGAGAAGTACATAGACCTTGAACCTCAATGATATGTTTCATATAAAAAAACTAAACAAAGCACGGAGTTAGGTTTCATAAGAAATCAATGGGATATCAACCACACGAGTAACTCTTCAATATTGATCTCTTAGAAATTAACGTTTCACAGTGTGGAGGGCGAGAGGAAACAAAAGCAGAGAAAATGTGTAAAAAAGAAACAAGAACCCATCAACCTGTTCCTCGGTGAGAAGATAAAGCTAAATGAGATTTTACGAATGGAGGACCCGATGCTCGTGGGTCATTTTCTAAGCATAAGAATGGGCTCTAAAACTCTGAATGTATGGACCAAAACAAATTTTGATCCCATTGCAGGTTACAATCCTAGTGCTTATTATTGGTAAGAGGGTGGATGGTATAGACTTTCCAGACATTGAGATATGTGGAAAATATCTTGCATTAAATATTGAAATGGGGTGCATAGTCACTCTTTCTCAAGAAATGGCATATAGGTTTCAATGATTCGAGGAAATTGGGAACACACTTGACACTTTCTATGAAGTTTCCATGTCCTTAAGAGACACTAGTTACCTAGGTATTTCCTATATCCTTGTTGGACTGGAAATAAGTAAAGGGTAGGCCAGGACAATGGATATAAGGAGTGGTTTGAACATTTTTCACTCAAATATATACCACGATAGTATTTCCTTCATGTATGTTCATTGTAATTGATATGGAAAATTACCATTTGAATGCTCCCTCACTAACCAAAAAAATATTTGGACACTGAAGACAAATTTAGAAGACGACATGGAGGTCCTAGTGGGGAGGAATACAAATTTAAGTATGAAGGAGAATCAGGGGGAAAGTGGGACTGCTAAATGCCTAAAATAAGTTCCTTCAACAATGGTATCTCAATCTAGTTCCTTCAGCAATGGTTTTCAGTGCTAGAAATGAAGACTTGCCTTTTCTGGGTAAGCCTACAAATTCTCCTTATTTGGATAAAATAAAATTTCCTAAAATTCTAATTTTTGGGTCATGGGGTTTGACTAATGAAATCAAATGATTTCCTACCCAACCTAAATTGAATTAAAATCCTAATGATCACCCCCTTATCCCTATTCCTAGGGTAGAAGAGGGCCTGGTAGAAGGGACCTCGAGTATCAAGTCCTACACCATCCTTGGCATAGATTCGCAAGTTTTTGAGACCAATAGAAACCAACCTTCTATCAAAATTTCAAAGTATAATATCATATCAAGGAATAAATGAACTCTTGATTTCTTAGGGAAAGTGGAAGGGGGATTATGCCACATGGAAACAAAGAAAAAATCCCCACACAAGGAAAGGAAGTATTTTATGTCTCTCGCATAAAAACAAGCTACCTCATAAATCAAATGTGGAAAGCAATTGTCATCAATTAGGGATCTTAAGGAAAATTCACCTAAAGAGGGTTTTAAATGATTTTGATGACCTTAAATTGCTGAGAGTTGGTCAACCCCTAAAAAAAATGGCCTTGAAAAGATTGGTGGAGGCTTCAAATCCCTCTATCATTGTTCTACAAGAACTTATGACTGATGGGGAGAATATTACTCGGGAGTTGTCAAAATTTTTTATTAACTATGGATTTAGCTATATTAATGCTATAGGGAGGTTGAGGGGGAACATTATTGGGTGGAAGAATTGTTCATTTACCCTTTCTAATTCCTTGGCTTTTACTTTAGGGCCAAGGAATACTATGTTCTATTTGGATCTTGGAAAATAAATTACTATTCTAAATGTATATGAACCTTAAATGGACATAGTATATTATTGGGACATATTCTTCCATAGGAATTGGTTTTTATTTGGTTTACTGGTAGTGGGAGGAGATATAAACTTTACTTTGGGTGTGTTATGAACCAACGCCTTGATAATGATAAAAATTCAATGAATAACAATCCACTTTGAGGGGGAACCGTCTTTTTACAATACATTCAATGCACAAGACAAGATAAGTTGATCCTAAGAATATGTTTCCTTGGCATATATATAAGAGACAAAGGGTACAATGAAAGGTTCTAGCTGACCTACTAATATAACACTAGAAATGTAATAACTCAATTTCTATGGATTAATAAGGGGTTTTATGCTTAACACGAGGCTTTGTCTAGGGGTTAACATGCCCCTACCCTGAAAACAAGTGTTGTCCTCAACACTTGACTAACTAGGAATGTGTCTAGAAGAAGAAATCATCTTCCCATATTACCTCTTTCACTGGTAGGTTCTTCCATTTGACGAGGTACTTAGTAATTGCTCGATTTCACAACTTCTTAATCCTTGTTTCAAGTATTGTTTAAGGATATAGTATGATTTTCTCGTCTCCATTAATCTATAGTAAAATAGTTTGGATTTAGATCTTGTCACTGATTATTTTCTTTAAGAAAGAAACATGGAAGACTGGATGTACACTTCCTGATTTAAAATGAATAACATGGGCATGATCTTGAGCAAGTGGAAGACCCTTAGGCATCTCTCAAAATACCTTGGAATGATTGTTGATAACGTTTTGGAGATCCACTGGAGTAGAGGATATAGATGTTTGAACATATGGTAAGCACACTTGTGCAATTACACCACAATGTCCCTTTTTGAGTAATTTTGTCATGTTGTTAGAGCTTATCAATTTAGAAGGTTTCCCTTGGATACCTCTAAGCTCGACTTCCTTACCTTCTAAGCAAAATCTCATGAAAATATCTTGAAAATTAAGGGCCACTATTCCCAATGATTGTAACCATTGGACCCCTAATACAACATCAACACCACCCATTTGGATTGCAATAATGAGACTATTTAATAAATACTCCCCCAAATTGAGATTAATACTATGGCACTTCCCTAAACAGTTTATGATAACTCCATCTGCAATCATTACTTGAAACTCTGATGTTGGAAATACAAAGCATTTGATAAATTTTGCTAATTTTTAATTGATGAAGTTATGGGGACTACCAGAATCAATCAACATTGTTACCTTTTTCTTTTTCATATATCCTTCTATCTTCAGGGTCTGATGAATAGTGATGCCAACCAATGCATGACAAGATATTGTTAGAGTAGTCACTTCTAGCTCTAGATCTTGTGATGGTTCCAATTCTTTATCTTCTTCCTCTTCACTGTCTATGTAGAATACTTTCTTCTCACCGCATTTATGCCCCTTATTGTACTTTATGTCACAATTGAAACATAGTCCCTTTGCTCTTCTTTCATCCATTTGCCGAGGTGCCAATCTTTTTGGTTGAGTGAGGTAAGGAGAGGGAGCAAGATGCTCTCTATAGTTGTTAGTCACTACTCTTATAGCAGCCATGTTTTTAATTTAAACTTTAGTCATATTGATCTTTGGAATGAAGTAGTTCCTTGGTGCCAACTTGAAGACACAATGATGTGGATCTTGGACTGATGAATGATCATGATTCTGAGATTCAATTTTTGTGCTCTCCAAATGTGATAAAATACTCCCCATATGTGATTCAGTATGAACACCATTGTTCTCCTTATTTTCATGATTTCCTTAGATCTCAATATCCCTTTTATGGCTCCTCTGTAAGGGAATAGTTTCTATGGACTTCGTGGATTTTTGTATTACTTCCTTATTTCCATCCATATTGTTTTTCATTTCATTAATGTATTTTTTTATTTCTTCCTTATTTTAATCCATCTTATTTTTCATTTTATCTTCCATTTAAAATTTATTCCATTTGTAAATTACGTACCTTTCAAACCCTAATTTGGAGACTATCTGGATGGTTGACCTTTGTCCTGATATGTGTATGAAATTTGAACCCCTCTGAGTTTGAAATTTTGGCCTGTAGTACTTTTCTATGAATTCTTTAAACTACTGAAAATTTCACAGTGTGAATCTTCACTGATAAAAAATTATAGCAAAAATACCAAAATGATTTGTTTAAGACTAATTTCATGATTAGTAAAAGAATCCCAACTTACACATGATATATCTCATAGATTATAATGATTCAAAATCTAATTTTCCACGAGTAATTCGCTAAGTCTCCTCACAATTTTGAAAATTTCAAAGTCTGAAAATTCACCCAATTTTTTTTATAGCGAAAATAAAAATATGACTCATTTGAAACTAATTTCAGGACTAGTCACAAACCGTAACTTCCACAGAAGGTATCTCCAAAAATATAACAGACCAGAACATAAAGTTTTGACCACCTGTTCTTCGATGTATTTTCTCAGTGTCTTCGATATTTCACTATAGATTTTTTTCAGAAAAAAAGATATAGCGAAAATTCCAATATGTCTTGATTGAAGAAGAAAAACCCTAAGATCGTATGTTGTGACACCAAATTTTATGGATCAACGCCTTGATAATGATAAAAATTCAATGAATAATCGTCCACTTTGAGGGGGAAACCACATTTTACAAAACATTTCATGCACAAGACAAGATAAGATGATGCTGAGACTATCTCCTTGGTGTGTGTGTGTGTGTGTGTGTGTGTTGATAAGATAAAGGGTACAATTATAATTAAAGGATACATTGAAAGGTTCTATCTGACCTACTAATATAGCACTAGAAATGTAATAACTCAATATCTAGGACTTAATAAGGGGTTTTATGCTAAACATGGGGCTTTGTTTAGGGCTCAACAAGATGTCTCATAAATTTGGGGATCGACTACATAAGAGGATTGTCTTTTTGGTTACTTTTTTAAAAAACTGGAAGAAGTAGGATTACTGGATGTGGAACCAGCTAAATTGACCCCTACCTGGAACAATAAAAGAACTGAAGAGGCTCATATAACAAATATACTTGAATAGTTCTTGATTTTTTAAGAAATCATTGACAAATGAACTAGAATCAAAGAATGGGTTTCCTTGGGAAGGATTTTGACTATAATCTAGTCTACTAGAAATATCCCATGTCCAGGAGAAACATCATAACCCCTTCAAATTGGATTCAAAATGGATGAAGGAAGAGGAGTTTATAAATAAGATAAAGGAGGTATGGGTGCCTTTTGATGGAGGCCTAAGAGAATCTTCCCCCATACAATTCCATAAAAATTTGAAAAAATCCAAAAAAGTAGTTATGCAATGGGAAAAGGACAAAAGAAAGAATGATGACAAAACACTTAGGGAAGTGGAGGAAGTGTTAGAATTACACTATAGCAGTGTAGGGTTTGGTTATTTAACATAGGATTAGAAAACAAAGGCGAACAAGCTTGAGGACAAACACAAGCAATTACTCCTGAATAAAGAGAAGGCATGGAGATTCAAAAGTAGAGCTTTATGGCTTTAGGTAGAAGATGACAAGACCAATTTTTTTCATAGATATGAAAATTGTAGGAAAAACAATAACTCAACATGGAAAATAGAAAGGGAAGATGGTTCGTGGGAAAACAATTTCAAGGAGATAATAAAAGAAGGGGTATATTACTTTTCATCTCTTTTCAAAGAAGACTCTCGAGCCACCACAACAGAGGTAATAAATCTGTTAAATTCCTTCCCAAGTTTTATCAATGTGAAAGACAGTTAATCTTTGTTGGAGGAAGTTTGGAAAGAGTAATTGATTATGATTCTTTGAAGTTTCTAGAAGAACAAAAATCTTGGGCTAGATGGCCCATTTGTGGAATTTTTTCTTGGGTTCTTTGAGTTTATTGGAGAAGACTTAAGAAGAGTAGTCAAGGCAACTAGAACATCGAGAAGGATGCTTGGAGATTTCAACATGAATTTTCTTGCGATGATTCCAAAGGATGATAATCCTACATCTTTTGACAAATTTATACCAATTTCCTTGTGCAATCATATCTACAAAATAATATCCAAGCTAATATCCAGAAGACTAAAAAGGGTCTTGTCAAGGAAAAAATTTTATGAACAGTTTGGGTTCTTAGAAGGAAGACAAATAGACGAGCTATAGGGATTGACCAAAAAGGAATCCACTCAATCAAAATTAGGAAGCAAAAATCGATGTTGGTCAAAGTGGACCTCTCAAAAGTACATGACAAGGTAAGCTGGCTTTATCCGAGGCTTATTCTTTTACACCCAAGTTTTAGTCATCAATTTATAGTATGGATAATGAATTTCATTACATTTTCATCTTTTTTTGTTATGATAAATGGGGAAACTTCTCCCTTCTTCTGGCCAGGAAGTGGTGCAAGACAAGGATGCCCCTTATCCCCTCTCCTTTTCTTTTAATTTTTAAAGGATTGAGCAGGTTGTTAAAGGAGGCTTCAGAAAATGGTAGTTTTAAAGTGGATATAATTGTACAATCTTGTAATATCACTCATTTACTATTTGTTAAGGAAATCCCTTCTTTTTATGAGGACTTTAGAAGTGTTTTTGAGAAGTTTAAGGCCATTATAGATTTATTCTATAAGGCAACAAACATGAAAATAAATTTTGAAAAGTCAACTCTCTCATTGTGGGGCTTCATAGGTGGGAAAAAAACTTTATTTCACAAATCCTTCCTTTCAAATTAATAGACCTTGACATGCGATTGAAGTATGTGGGTTTCCACTTCAAGCCAAACATTTATAAAAAAATAGATTGGTAATGGTTAAAAACTAGAACGGAAAAGAAGATAAAAACTTGGTGTGATAGGTGCATTTCCTGAAGAGAACACTTGATAATTGTCAAAGATGTATTAGAAGCAATACTTGTATCCTGGATGTAAATGGAATGGATCCCAAAAGGAGTTTTGGAAGTAATTAGAGATCTATGCCATAGATACATATGGTTTGGAAACAATGAAAAAAGAGGATTTTCTTTGGCCTCATGGAATAAACTAGCCCTTCCAAAAGAAAATGGAGGATTGGGTTTAAAGAACCCATTCCTCTTTTCAAAAGCGACGACAACAAAAAATGTGTGGAGGTTAATTCAAGGATCTGAGATATGGGTTTGGGTAATTAAATCCAAATAAATTGCATCAGATACAATGGAGGAATGGGTCACGAACCCTGTAAAGTGAGTACAAAATGTTTCAATGATGTGGAAAGCTATTATCTATGTTTTCCAATCAGTGGGAAACCAGTTGGTATGACAAGTTGGCAAAGGTGATAGAGTTCAGATTGGACTTGATACATGGGTGGGAAGCAAACAAAGACACATATTATCCCCACAATTGATCTTAGAGTTAAGAAATAGAGGATACTATATGTTAATATAGGTTGCAATCAAGTACAGAACAAACATTTGGACATATGAATGGCTGACATGAACGGACTTAGGTATTCAGGACAAGTATGCTATCGAGTGGAAAATATTCACAGTCTTTTTGAAAGATAGAAATGTTAGAATTATAGAGGAGGAAGATCAATTAGTATGGTCCCTAAACCCATCAAGGCTTTATGTTCCTAAATTAGGATATAAATATCTTTCCAAGGAAGGAAGAGAAGAACACCATGTATGGTGGTGGAAAATTCTATGGAAACTAAAAAGTCCAACCAGATACAAAAAAATTATGTGGATGTTCTTAAACAATAGGGCACCCAAATGGGACATACTACAAACAAAAAAAAAATGTTTGTTGGTCCTAGCTAGTGCAACTTATGTCAGAAAGCAGAAGAAACAAATGCACATATCATTATGACTTGCCCTTTTACAAAGGAAGTATGGAAGGAAGTGGAGAGGATGATAGGGTACCAATTTTTTTGGATAGATGATGATATTGAAGTTGCCTTCAGGTTATGGTGTGCAAACAAGGATACAAAAAAGGTCAGAGCTCTTCCCTTAAATATTGCATGGGGAGTTTGGTTGGCTAGGAATATGAAATTGTTCGAAGGAAAAGAAACACTACCATTAAAGTGTGTTATCTAGGATTTAAACATCCTAAATGCATATCCACAATCTCAGAAGAAATAATCAACTCAAGGTCACATAGAATAGATAATAGATAAGACCTTCCCTTGGGCATACTTAAATGGTGCCTCTCAAGGGACCCCTCCCAAGGGTGGAGTAGGAGAAATATTTCATTTATCACAAAACCATAACATTAAATTAAAAGTTGGAATTAGGTAGAAATCAAATAACTTCTACGATTTTATGGCACTCAAATTAGTTTTGAAATTGGCACAAGGATCAAGAGCTTTACATATTCAAATTTATGGTGGTTCACTTCTTGTTATTCAATGGATGTGCAAGGAAATAACTTTGAGAAAATTTAAATTGTAGCCCTTGTTTAATGATGTATAGTCGCTACTTTCAACTTTCTCACATATATCCTTTTCACACATCTACAAGGACATGAATAGGACAACGAACAAACTTTCCAAAGTTATAATATTGTTGGAATGGGAAACTTTGATGGTATCAGTTCAATAGGAAGGGAACATTTTATATTACGATCATGAGTCTTGGATATAATTATGTTTACTTATATTTATGTTTCTTGTATAAGCTTGATAATTAATGTTGGTAGATAAGATCGAATACATGTATATTTATAGTATATTATGGGATTATGACATAAGACTTTGTTAAAAAAAATTAACATTGTATACATACTAGAAGGAGAACACCTTGTAGAWTAGGTTTTTATAGAACCTCCCCGTAAAAATTATTGCTTTCCTKTTTATAGATGAGGTTGTCAGTTGAGGCGGGAAACCATATGTTTTTGCAGAGGGTTTTTTAGTGGTGCACCTCTAAGGTACAAACACACCGATGTGAACACAATATAGATGCCCCGATGCGTCAACATTAAGGCACATTGTTATCTGCTAAAAACAAAAAAATATAGCGAAGGCGGGCGCTCAGAGGTTTTTGTGGAGGTTTTTTAGCGGTGTGCCTGTAAGGAACAAACGCACCAGTGCACAGACAATAAAGATGCACCGATGCTTCAACATCAAGGCACATTGTTATGCACTAAAAACAAAATATATATAGCGGAGGCGAGTAACCAAAGGTTTTTGTGGAGGTTTTTTAGCGATGCTCCTGTAAGGTACAAACGCATCGGTGCACACAAAAATATAGGCGCCCCAGTGCTTCAACATTAAGGCTCATCGTTATCCGCTAAAAACAAACAAATATAGTGGAGACAGACATTCAACGGTTTAAGCAGAAATATATATATGTATGTATGTATGTATGTATGTATGTATGTATGTATGTATATGTATATGTATATGTATATGTATATTATTTTTTTTCGATGCTTTTGTTGTATTATGGTGCACCAATGCTCACATAAACATAATTCCTCGGTGCATACAACTGTAGGATGCATCGAAGAACAATAAAATAAAAAAATATCATCACAACAATTTTCATTGTTACACCTCATTCCATGCTTCCAACCTCTCCAACAAGCACCGATGCTCACTCTCCTTCCACGATCACCTTGCTTGAAGTGCTCTATCGTTAGTTCGATAGCTGCACTGGTAGATTCCACCAGGTAAATTGTTTATTACCTTGTCATTTGCATTTTCATTGCATTAAAATTTGAAAGTGGCTTGAAATTTAGTCTTTTTTAGAAAAAAAAATTATAGATAGTGCGTTTAAACGATTCGGCTCTCCACGAACGTTGTTGCGTCCTATGAATTTACAAGAATCCCTGATAATGGTGTGTATATGATGAACAAATGCACCAGTGTTGTTCACATAATGACACCGTTAAAATGTCAAAAAGTTAACATAGCAGTGTGTTTTTCGGAACGCCCCATAAACAATGTGTTATAAAATAACAATGCATCTATTAACAAAACACTGATGATCTAAAACAAATGGAGCATTGGTGAATTAAATTAAACGATTGCAATGCCCAATTTTCCATATCAAACTTTTGTCTCGACAGTGCATTAAATCCACAATAATGCACTGGTATTGTGTACTATAGGGCACCAAGTAAAATATATAATAAATTACCATAATGGTTCACCTTATGGGAGGCCCCATTACCACTGTGTTCGAAGACAAACACACCAATAAAAATGCAGACACAAAAAAGGAAAAATGGAACTTTGGTGTGTTCAATTCAAAAAAATGCACTGATGTTGTTAAAAGAGCGACACCGAAACAAATATTTAAAAATTCATGGTAGCGATGCATTTTCTAAAACATCCTCACTACCGGTGGGGCATAAAATACAATGCACTACTAAAAAGTCGTCGATGCTTCAAGGAAATGACAATATCGGTGATTTTCATATAACAAATTGCATCGCTTGGTTTACCAGTCAAAAAATTTAACAAAGTGATGAGTTCCATAGAAAAAATCGCACCGCGTTGCACAAAACATACATGAAATGGCATAGCGGGGTGTCTTGTTGGACACCCCATCGTCGATGCATGCTATAAAACAACGTACTTTTATGTATATTTCAGTTCTCGACTTATAATGAATCATTGGAGCATTGAATTTACCGCATCACTCGCACCACTTGGTAGTGTGTTGTATTAGATATAGTGCATCAGTGATGGTGCTTAGTAACTATTGTAGTGGCACCGATTACTTTTTCACATTTTTTTTCCAAACATAAATTAATTTCAGTTTTTGATAAATACAAATTAGTTTTTGATAAATTAATGTGTGTGATTTATAATTTCATCTTTTATCTACATATATGTGCTTAACAAGAATTTTATGTGAATCAGAGACAACGACGATGACAAGCACATGAGAAGTAGTTGTTGGGCCCTTCGTTTTTGGTTAGAAGTTGCGCAAGGAAGACTACAATACCAATTTTGGTCAAATACAAGTTGTGCAAGACACAAATGAGTTGGACAGTGAAGCAAGCAAAGAAACAAAAAACGGTTGGAAAGAGGGATAGCGCAACACCAACAATGAAAAAGAAGTTACAATAGAACAAGAACAAGAAAAAGAAAGCATGCAAAGTCTAAAGCCAGAAGATCCCAATCAACCTATATATATGAGATGTATATGATTGTAAATGGTTAGATGGCGTAGATGGTATAGATGGTCCAGTTGGATTAGACAGGTGTAGACATATGATCATTTACTCCATGTAGGTTCAATGATTGTAATTTGTATCCATTGTGGGAAAAGGGTAGATATAGCTCTGAGGAATGAGTCCAGAGCCATAAAATCTTGTAACAGAGTAATGACTTGTATTTTTTTAATTGTATCTGAGAAGCTCTTTTGATGATAATATATGGAAGGACCTGAAATTTTGAAATATACTGTGTAATTCTCTGTTTATGGTTACGAATTGTCTCCTTACTTTATTTCTTCATGTATGATGAGATCAATACGTTATAAGTGTTTGCAAATGTTGTCACAACTTCATTGTCTTTATTACTAGTTATGAATAAGTTCAGATCTGTTCTTTGGTTAGTTCTTCTTGCACAAGACTGTGGTGAATCTTGAAGATTCCAGAAATCTACTTAGGTATTTTCCCTGCCCTTCCCCATATTCTTATCTTGGTTGTGCTTCGGGTGAGACTTCTTCTCTCCAGAGAAGATGAAAATGCCAACGCTCTAGACTACTCGATACCTTTTGTTGGTAACCTGAGAGGGACCCTGGTTTGATCAATTTCACGCCAACAAAATGGTTTTGTTGCTGGGACCTGTGTTAAAAGGGAACCTGTAGGGAGAATACTTTTGCATATTCACTGATTCAATATTCACCAGTGGTGGGAGAGAAATTGTGATGCCTTCATATGGAAAGAAGTGGAGTTGCGAGGAAAATCTATGAAAGATACACGGGAGGTTGTCTTTTACTCAGAAAGATCGAGTGACCAATACGAGATATTATGGGTTAAGTTTCTGGAAGAAATTTTCCACTGGATAGATAGGCTACAAGAAGCTCCGAAATTCCAAGAATGAGTCAAGAAGACCTGTGCTTGAGATACATAAAATATTTCAATGCTTCATCGGTTGGATCGTCCAATAACGCGAGCGGTCGATTTCTGGGTCAATACAACATTAGAAGGATACATTATCGAGTTTGCAGCTCAGAATCACCAATATTTTTCATGGCATAAGCAGATTTCAAGAAAGATGCAAGGGGAAGACTATTGAGAGAAATCCCCTTGTGGATTAATGTTTTCTTGATGGAGGAGGGGATGTTGATTATGCCCCCGACTGAGATGGCAACCTAAACACCCTCGCTTGGGGTGGGGTGAGTTTTGGGTGGAATCGTGGCCTGAGAGAGGGGAGAGGGTTCTTTGACAAATGGGGGAGCAACAAGAAATGGACTCAAGGGACGAGCGAGCCTTGAAAAGAGTTGCCATAGTTGAGAAGTGGTGGCGCGGTAAGATAAAGAAAGCAGTGAAACAATCCGACAAGTTGTGGAAAGAAGTCAGATCGGGAGAAGTTGAGGAAGGACATATGGAAGAGTTGTGAAAGATGAGAAGACATGAAAGACTGGCCAGTCAAATATTAAATGAGAGAGAATCGTAGAGAGAAAGAAGTCCCCAAGAGGGTGGACATGAAGAAGAAGGTGTAGAAGCATGGGAAAAGGAAGTTGGCATGGATATTGAAGAAGAAAGAGAAGATTTATCCCTAATGCCAAGAAAGATTTGGGATCCGACTAAAGAGGTCACTCCAGAAGATGAGAACGAGACCCCCCAGATCAAAGAAACCCAACCCGAAGCCAGTGGCACCAGCCCCGAATCACCCATACCCCAAGTGTCTTCTATGAAAGTGGTAAATTATATACTACCTTCTTATGTTATTCCTATTCCATTACAGTCAGTTAGTCAGTCACAACCGGGAAGCATGAACATTGGGAGGATATTGGGATCCCCTGGTAGATCGAAACCAAGACCGTTAGGTTTGATCTTGGTAGGAGCAATAAGATAAGCAATGGTTGGTAACACGAGAGGTTCGTTTCTCTATACCCAGAACTATGGGGTAAGGGAGACAAGGATGTTGAGCATCATTGGTTCTTATGTGAAGCAATATGGAGGTCTAGAGGGACTCTAGACGCAAATAAATTGGTCGAGTTCCAGACTACCTTGACAGGTCGTGCTCTCAAATGGTACATGAAGGCTATTGAGCTAGGAGTACCATGAGTGCAAGGACAAGCATTCACACTTGACCAAGTACGGACAAAATTCATAGTGGATTTTAAGCTACCTCAGTCATAACAACAAGCTTTGTCTGAGTTGCACGAAATTTAGCAAGGGGAAAGTGAATCAGCCTAAGAATATAGTCAGAAGTTAAAAGATGTTATAGGGAGGTTAGCACATCCAATTCATGAGGAACATAAAAAAGAATGGTATATCCGAGGATTGCTACCTCTAACACAGATTCCGTTAATGTAACAATGGATAGCCACTTTGACAGATGCCTTGGAGCAATCAATGAAGATTTGAAGCCATGGCAGGATATCCGAAGAGCCTGACAGTGGCCAGACCCCCAACAGATGCAAATTTGGCACAATTACAAGGAAAAATATCAATGCTTACAGAGAAGATTCAAGAATTGACATACCCAGACCAGGACGACCGCAAGTATGGTGTACTGGATGCTACACATAAGGAGATATGGTGAACAAATGTCCACGGATGAGGGGAATGGGACCTCCTCAAAATTTGATGGGACCCTCACTAGGACCCAGAGGAGGAGTTGCACAAGTATCCGCGAATTTACCATTCCATACCCCAACCCCGTATCATGCTTTTCCAGGTAATCAAGCATCATCTTCAGTTGAGTATTGCGAGATTTACCGAATCCATGAGCATGGGCCAAGACAGTGCCCCATTATTCAGAAGTATTCAACAATATTGAATATTGTACATTGTGAGTTTTGCGCATCTACCACACATGCTACAAATTAGTGTAGAGTGTTGGATGCACTTGCGGACAGACTGGATCGAACATCATTCAGGGTGAATGAAACCCCTCATGGATCGGGAAGAGGTCGAGGAGGTGGAGCTGGAGGAGACTTTAGAGGAGGAAGAACTTGGGGAAGAGGACCAAGTAGATGGTACAACTGTAATGAGCAAGGCCACATGGAAAGATATTGTCGTCACCTGAGGCGACCATGGTGCTCTCACTATAGAACCAATGGGCACGCAATTGAAGACTGCCCAGAGCTAATAGCGAAATGGGAAGATCGGGTACATCAACGAGGAAATAATCTTATAAGCTCAGAGATAAAGAGAGTCAGTAAAGGACAAATACCCAACCTTAACATCGTTAGTCGAGGAGGAGCAAAGACTGGTGCAGATGCTGATAATTTACCTCAAATCCAAAAATCAGCGCCTAAGGAGGACAAGTATGATCCTCTTAAACAGAAGCTATTCTTTAAAAATGCAATAGAATTATTCCAAAGTATCCATGGCCCTGAGATCGAAGAAAACCCCCCTCGGCCTATCATTTATCCTAAGAGTGTGCAAGTCCCTGCTTCAACCCCTGCACCCCGTAGTCCTGATAAGACAACCTGAGTAGTCACAAAATGTAATTGACCTTTGGTTTCAGTTATTTTCTGATATTCTTGGGAATGACCAGCTAACAAAAAATTTACACAATGCTCTATACCTAGTCCTAGGAACTGAAGAATCTCCAGAAACTAAAATAAGGACTAATCTTCCTGAGAAGAATACTCAAAGAGTGCAAAGAAGGAAAATACAAACTGAAAAAGAGTTTAGATTAGCAGCCCAGCTAGATGAGTTTGAGATTAAGGATGTTATGTTAGATCTAGGATCTGATGTTAACATACTGCCTAAAAAGACTTGGGAAGCTTTAGGGAAACCCGAGTAAACATATTCCCCAATCCACTTAAGAATGGCTAATCAATACTGTATTTTTCCAATAGGAAGAGTGGAGGATGTGGAAATAGATGTTGCAGGGGTAAAGACTGTAGTTGATTTGAGGTGATCGAAATCACGGGGGATAAGGACCCTTATCCTGCACTACTTGGTATTGATTGGGCTTACAATAACTATACAGTGATTGACCTAAAGAGAGACATTATGGCATTTGAGGCAGACGGAATAAAAGTAGTTCAACCCTTGGATCTATATATGGGCCCTCGATACACGGAGCTAACGGACAACAATATGGAAGGAGAAGATTTGGAGCAGTTATACACTGTAACAACAAGAACGAGAGAAGACTACATAAATTCTACTACTGATGGATCAATAAGTTGGAGGAGCATACAATCGACGGACGAATATTCAGAACTAGCATTTGACAGTTGGGAGAAAGGTTCATACGAAA
>JZKD02S0161352.1:469364-497241 GCA_000966675.3 Picea glauca
CTATTGGCCACCTAAGACCTAGGTACGAGCATGTACTCTAGAGTGTTTTTTTTCACTTGTTAACTATTTTTTGCCTGCCTTTGTGGGCGATTAATAATTTCTAAGTTTTTTCACTCAAGAGATTGACTCCAAAGCTGGAGTATGTGCTGGTGGTTAGGCCTTGGCATGGTATAATAAATGCCTAGTGTATGAATGTATATGAGTTCATACTAGGTCATCTTAATTGAGTCATATGGAAGTTGCAGCTAGGTTTGATAGGTTTTTTTTAATGTTTTAGATAAATAATAAAATTCCCGCAAAAATGGAATTTTTTAATTGTAAGTCAGTATATTGTAAAAATATGGCATCAAACATTATCAGATGCCATATTTATGGTTGATTTCCAGTCCATAGTACCATGTAAACCCCTATTTCCCTTCTTTTGAGGCAAAAAAGTGATTATTATCACTAAAAATTGAAATTTACTCAAAAATTACGAAAAATGGGTAATTTAATTAAATCCTTATTTTTTAGGGAAATTGAGGAACATGTCGGAAACATGTTTTTTCCTTGTCCCCAATTGACGGAAGGCTTAGGCAAGTTTAGCAAAGGGCAAGGCGACTTCAACTAGGAGTAACTAGGCGTGGATGAGATCCCAATGAAGGGACTCTACCCCACTTACACAGTTGGTGCATTCTAAAGGGATGGTGCACATCCCAAAGCTATCACTCGCCCTCACTACTCCACTTCCACTCCACTCACTCCCACTTCACCCCACTCATCCTCACTTCACCCCCCTTCACCCTACATCACTACCTTTCACCTCCCATCCACTCCACACATCTCCATTCTACTACATGTGCCACCTCCCTTAACCTTGCACATCTCCTCTTAGATTTGCACATCCCTTATTTGGAGTTGTCACCCCTTTTTCTATATAAGCAAGGATACCCCTCTCCATTGTGAGGTTGGAGTTTGGTAAAGCTTGTACATTATTGTTGTAATTTTCTCATGCTATTGGAATAAAAAAAAATACTTTGGAGGTCATCTATGGTGTGTGGTGCTCATGTGTGGATGAATGTTGGACCTATTTGAGGTGATGTTACATTGATTTATTGCATGTATTTATTATTTACTTGGCTAATAATAGGGATAATGTTATATTATTGGAGTGGGTTCTTTAGTTTTTTTATTGCTTAATCCACTTGTTTATCTATATTGAATGCTTACATTGCATGTCTTGTTTTTGTTTAAACTAATGTACAATTGAGGTTTTCTGTGTAGGAAACACCAAGTCTACAGGTATTTGCAGGTGTTCTTTGTTGCATGCGGGATCCAGTTCTTGGAGAGGCAAAGGAGCTAGGTTGCATCTAGTGTTTTTCCAAGAAGTTCGAAAAAGAAGACATTATCCCTCTTCCTCACACCAAAGGGACCCCATAGCCCAAGTGTTCCATGCTCAAGCAAAAGCTCAAGAAAAATCATAAATATTCTTCTTCCTTTCTCTTTCTTTGATTGCATGTTAATTAGATCTATTTTAAAAGTTAAATTTGAGTATATAATGTTGCATGCTTAAAGTTCCTAGATCTAGTTGCAATCTTTTCTAACTAAAGGAGTAGATCTAGGCTAGTTTCCTTGCAATTTTCTAGGTTCTTTTCGTCTATATTTTAAACTAGAAAGTTGCTTTGTTTCACTTTACAAATCAAGATAGTTGGTTGTCCTATGCTTGCTGTTTTAGGATAGAAAACATAAAACAACTAAAAGAGCTTAGTTTAGGTTATTTCAAAGTGTCGAAAAGTCTCTAAAAATTGTCATTTTGCCTTAGAAAAATTTAAAAAAAAATTGAATAAATTTTCCAAGTTTTAGTTTAGTCTCTTAGATTGTTTCCCATCATCTTCTAACCAATTTTACTTGCTGGTTTCTAGCAGGTATATCCAAAAGAAAGGGGAGATTCCATCAATTTTGGCGAAATCAAGGCTTTCGGAGCATCTGGGAGCTTCCTACTTCATCAAAGAAGTTTTCTATGTTCTAAGTTTCTTGTAATCCTAAAGATCCAAAGCTTATAAGGATCCAAGTTTCTAAAAGAGAAGATAAAAGAGAACTTAGTTCTCATTTTAATAGGTTTAATAAAAGTGGGCCCTTTTCAACCCAGTTTCTTAGGGGGATTTGTGTGTCGAACAATAAACACAATTTGCAATTATAATATACAAGTACGTATGATACAACAAAGCATTTAATATACATGTGATTATAGTACAGAAAGCAATAATAATGTACAGAAAGACAAAGCATAATGTACAAAGGATAAGGGTTAGAGAGTATGATACAGAATATGCCCCCATGGCCATTAGATGTTCTCACTAAAGAAAAGCTTGAGAAGTTTGTCGTTGACTGGAAGGGCGAACTTCTCACCATCCAACCTGCTGAAAAAAATGAATTATTTCCAGCTATACCCTGTATGATGTATGGATCTGTCCATAAACTGTCAAACTTTCCATGATTCCCTGGCTTTTCCTTTCTTTTATCCCAAAGAAAGACTGTGTTCCCTTCTTGAAAAACTCTCTGTCGTGAAGACTTATCAAAAATCTTCTTTACCTTGTCCTGATTCTTTATACTCTAATCCAATTCTTTCCTTCTGATCTCATCTAACTCTACCAACTGATCAATTTTTCTTTGTTGCAAGTCCTTATCCAAACCATATTTCTAAACAAATTGATACACTGGAAGCTTTAAGTGAATTGGTAAAGTAGCATCGAGCCCATAGACAAGCTCAAAAGGAATCTTCCCCGTGGAACTCTTTTTGGTGATTCTATCCGCCCATAATGCAAACTTAATCTTGTTGTCCCATGACCTCTTATTATCCCCCATTGTTTTCTTAAGAATATTGATTAAGTTCTTATTGCTGGATTTAGCAAGACCATTACCTCGGGGATAATAGTTTGAAGAGCGGGACAACACAATGCCATACTCAAAGCAAAATGAATACAACTCTGTCTAACTTAAGGCCTTGGCATTATCGGTTGTAATCTTGGTGGGCACACCAAACCGAGTGATTATCCTATCTTCAAGTAAATCCATGACCACTTTGTCGGTTGTTGATTTAGTGGGTATTGCTTCTACCCACTTAGTGAAATAATCATTTGTTGTAATTATCCAAGTATAACCATTACTTGAATTATCCTTAAATTGACCTATGAAATCAAGACCCCACTGTTGAAAGGGGGCTTCGACCACTACAGGATGAAGAGGCAAGGCTGCTAGCTTTTGCTTCCCTATAAATAACTGACACCACTGACAACCCCTAACCATTTTATGAACATTTGAGAAAATGGTCGACCAATAGTAACCTGCTCTGAGGATTTTGTGGGCGGTAGTTTTGGTCGCAAAGTGTACACCACAAAACCCTGAATGGAATTCAACCAAAAGTCTCTTGGACTCTAGCTCATCAACATGCCTAAGTATCACTCCAACAAGGTTCTTCGACCCCAAGCCGTCTTGAATGATACAATACTTATCCATTTTCAACCTCAAAGCCCTCCTATTATGACCAATCAAATGACTTGGGAAAGTGAGGTTTAAAAGAAAGTATATGATATCCGAATACTATTGGTGTTGTTCTTATTTCTGAATTTCAGATGATAAGGCCGGCCTAGTTTGATTATTTTGACATACCAGGTCCAACACTTGTTCATTTCCTTTAGTGAGCATTTGAGCCAACCCTTGACCTTTAATCAACTTAGCGGTTTTAATCTCTAAGTCATATTCTTGAATCTTGGAGACCCACTTTCCTTTGACTCCTAAGCAATATTGTTGCCCAAGGATACCTTTTATTGCTGAGTGAGAGACATACCCCACAACTTTTGAGTATCCTATATAGACTCGGAAATCCTTGAGAGATTTAACTAAGGCATAAGCTTGATTTTCCATACAAGTATAGTTAAGCTCGGAATTTTGTAATGCCTTACTCATAAAAGCAATGGGTTGCTCCTGGCCCTCTTCATTTTTCTGGAGCAAGACCCCTGTAATAGTGTCTTCAGAAGCAAAGGAAAAGATTTGAAAATCTTTTGAATAATTTGGACTAGTTAGCATAGGAGACTTTCCAATTGCATCCTTAATACTTTTGAAAGAATTCCTTCCTTCATCTATCCACTCATATTTAACATCTTTTTTCAATAATTTAAGGAGTGGTTTCATCATCTCAACCAAGTTTGGTATGAACAGTCTGACAAAGTTTATCTATCCAAGAAAATACTGAAGGGCTTTCTTGGTTGGGGGTAAAGGAACTTTATTTATGGCTTCGACCCTTTCAGGATCCATTTTTACCACGTCTTTTGCTATAATGTGACCTAGCAACTTGCCTTTGTGAACACCCAAAATGGACTTTGTTGGATTCAAGGAGATGCCATACTTTCAACATATTTCAAACACTTGCCTAAGATGACTTATGTGATATGACCTTTCCTTCGAAAAAACCGCCAAGTCATCTTGGAAGATTTCTATGATTTTGCCCATTAATTCATGGAAGGCAAAATCCATGGCTCTCTGAAAAGCATTTAGTAAGCCAAAAGGCATCCTTAGGTATTCAAAAGTGCCCCAAGGTGTGGTGAAGGTAGTTTTGTTTTGATCTTCCTTCCTCACTAACACTTGGTTATAACTGGAGAAGCCATCCAACATGGACATAATCTTAGAACTAGTCACCCTTTGAAGTAGGGTCTCCATGTTGGGTAGGGGGTAATTTTATTTGATGCATGCTAGATTTAAATTTCTGAAATCAATGCATAATCTTATACCCCCATTCTTTTTTCTAACAAAAACTAAGTTGGATCACCATGAGGAATGTCTTGTTGGAGAAACGATGCCAGCATCCAACATATTCTTAAGCTCGACTTGAACTAAAGGTGCTAACTTAGGATTTATTCACCTAAGTTTTTGTTTGAAAGGTTTTGTATCATCCTTGAGGGGGATAGTATGTTGAAACATGTCCTCTTTATATGCATCGAGCTCATCATATGTGAAAGCAAATACATCCCTCTACTCTTGGACTAAGCTGATCAATTCCTTTCTTTCTTTTTCTGAGGTTCATTTTCCAATTTTTATAAACCTTGGGACTCCCTATGTCCCAATGTTGATTTCAATATAACTACCAGGCTTTATTACTTCCTTTTTTCTTTTTATACATATCATGTCTGCCAAAAATATTTTTTAAGGCAATTATTCCTCCAGGAACTATATTTTTTTATTGGATTGTCCTCCTCAATATACTCTTTACCCTCCTCTTTATAACTGACATTGAAACCTGAGAATTCTTTGACATTGTGGATGAACCTTAGGACTTGTTCATCATCTTTGAAAACTTGCCAATGATCAATATTGTCTGGGACAGATGGCCTAAAGATTATCTCCAACTTTCCTTCTCCTTTCATTAGATCTTCTGAGGGCTGGAGGGTAGAAGATGCTACACCTAGACTGTCAGCCAAGTTGTTTTGATCTCTAGGGATAGAAATGATATCTATAGCATCAAATAATTCTATGACATCCCATATGTCATTTATGTATCTTCTCAACCTCTCACTTTTGCATGCATACTTATTGTTCACTTGAAGAATTACTAAGTGTGATTCACCCTTTATATTTAGAATCTTGATCCCCATGTCCTTAGAAATTTCCAAGCCTAGCAAAAGTGCCTCATACTCGGCCACATTGTTTGTTGCATCAAACTAGATTCTGAATGCAAAATTATAAGTTTTCCCAGTTGGATATTTTAACACAATTCCTACCCCTTTGCCTGATCTTGAGTGGGCTCCATCAAAATTCATCTTCCAAGCTTTATTATTTTCTTTTTCATCTTTGAATTTTTCTTGAGTTGGTGCTAGGAAGTTAGAACATATGGAAAAGTTACCCATGTCAGACATTTGGCATAAAAACTCATTAAAAGGCTCTTTGGGGTCTTCTATATGATATTTCCTTTTTGTTTCCCTAAAGAGTCTAAAATTTTCAGTTGAGGGAGGAGGGTATGGAATAGTTGCAAATGTCAAATCCATATTTAAGCAACCACCCATATGAGCTCCCCATTTTCTATATAGAATCACCCCCCATGCATCTGGCACATCTATAACAAGAACATCCATTTTGAATGCAAAGTCAGGGCGGAAGGCTAGCTTGACTGGGAGGTCTATGATTATTCTAAACATGCATAAAGATTGAAAGTAAAATTTTAAGACATGCATGTGAAATGTGAGTTTTATGTGGATTGGATTTACTTTCTTTATGTGCAAGTTTCATCTTTTGATATCAAACACACATACAAGCATAAACAAATCTAACACACATAACACTCACATTTCACATGCATGTCTTAAAAATTTACTTTTAATCTTAATGTATGTTTAGTTTAGAGCTTGTTTCCCACTATCAATAAATTTTGCAAGTTCTAATTTTTATTAGTTTCTTGCAAATCTCTTTCCAGTTTCAAGTATCTTGCAAGGTTTCATTTTAGTTACAAATAGTCTTCAAAGTCTATCTCTTTCGATTGTGCAAAGCTAAAATAAACCTTGTTTGTAGTTTAAGTAGGGAAATCCTAAAAGAAATTTTCGCTTTAGTGGAAACGTAAGAGGATTTGTGAGGTTATCTGGCGGGAACTTTGAGATCCAGGTTCTCCCTGTCGGATCCCCCCATGTTTTCTTGAGCTTGTGTGTAAAATCATAGGGTTTCCCTGTTGGATCTTCGACATTGCTCAACCTCCACTTTAAGGACTTTTTCTAAGGACCAAATCTAGTTTAGACAAACATTTACTTTTTCATGCAAATAAAATTCTCTCATTAATCTACCTTTAATTTACCTTAATAAAACACGCGATCAACAATTGCCCACGACTCCTTTTAAGACACTGGTACAACTAGTTTATCTTTATGTATGTGAGAAATTTACTTCATTCATGCAATTGTCTAACTAATTTCGTTAATCTTGCAGATCTTGTATCCTACTTGATATATGCATGCTTATGGACAAATCATTTATATGATTATCTCAAATGATGAATGTTAAGTGTTGAATGCCTTTGTTTTATTTTGCAATAAATTCCTAGAAGTAGTTCTTTTGCTTTTCTTAGTTTAAAAGAGCCTTTGTATATTTTTATAGGGACTACCCCCTTGGCTTCGCTAGGAGTTGGCCTAGACAGAGGAGTTGAGGATAAGGTGACAACACCTTGACTCGAAACTTTCCCCCAAGGACACACCAAGTGGATTGAAGATTTATTCCACGATAGCCCAGGTGTGTATAAGGCGGCCACATGAACTACATAGCAACCTAAGATAGCTATGGTAGGAGATTACCAGGATGAGCAAACTAGCCAAGAAATACATAGCATGTTGTAGGAGTATGAGGACTTATTCCCAAAGACATTCTCAAAGCTAAAAGGGATTAAATTAGCTATGGGATAGATGAAAATTGAACTAAAACCAGGATCAAATCTTGTAAGGCATATACCATATCGCCTTAACCCATAGTGAAAGAGAAGGTTAAGAGGGAAATAGACAAAATATTTGAGGCTAGACTTATTTTTCCAGTGGAAGAAGCAGAATGGGTTAGCCCAATAGTCATCCAAAGCAAGAAAGATACAGAGGACATTAGGGTATGTGTAGACTACAGAAGCCTTAACTTTTCCTATGTACATGACACTTTCCCAACACCTTTTACTGAAAAGGTGCTAGAACAGGTTGCGGGGAAAGAATTTTACTCATTTACAGATGGATTTCTAGGGTATCACCAAGTGAGGATTGTCGAAGAAGACAAAAAGAAGACCACATTCATAACATAATGGGGGTCATTTGCATATAATGTGATTCCCTTCAGCCTAAAGAATGCCCCTGTAGTTTTTTCTCGGATTGTAATAGTAGCTTTCTAAGAATTTATTCACAAGTTTATATGGGCGATTGGACGGTATATGGACTACTCAAGGAACATGTAGCGCTACTATGTATGATGTTTGATAGATGTAGGGAATTGTAGATATCCTTGAACCTCAAAAAGTGTATCTTTTGTGTGCCACATGGAAATTTTTTAGGCCACATAGTAGGTCGAGAAGGAGTACTACTGGACCCAACCAAAGTTGCGGTTATTGTGAACATGCCACCGCCTACGAACGCCAAACAATTGTGCTCCACGATGGGGCACACAAGGTACTATCACAGGTTTATCAGAAGGTATGCAAACATTACTACACCTCTAGAAAATCTACTAAAGAAGTCGGAAGTGTTCTAGTGGACGCCAGAGTGTGATAAAGTGTTTGACATCATGAAAGAAAAGCTCAACACAACACCTATTTTGATAACTGGGAAAACGAATTTCATGTGCACATAGACGCATCAGGTATTGCCCTGGGAGCCATCTTAGCACAACCAAGAGATGGAGCCATGGATCATCCTATCTAATTTGCGAGTAGGAAGTTTTCGCAAGCTGAGCGCAACTATACAACCACATAAAGGGAGGGTTTAGCTATGATTTACTCTCTGCAAATATTTAGACATCACTTGTTAGGCTCTCATTTTAAGTTATTTACTGATCATTCTGTGTTAAAATATCTAGTTAACAAGCCTTTTTTGGAAGGAAGAATTTGTCGATGGTTGTTACTGTTTCAAGATTTTTCATTCGAGGTGATCATTAAACCTAGAAGATGCAACGTGGGTCCTGATCACCTATCCAGACTAGAATCAAGAGAAAGTGGCAAAGCAATCAATGATCAACTCCCAGATGCAGACTTGTTCCGGGTTGAGGCCATACCAGAATACCTGGAAGGCATAGCAGGCTTCTTAATCACAGGGGCCTACCCAGAAACATACTCTGCAACTCAGAAACGTCATATGGTGGTTAGAGCAACGGACTATCAATTGATTGTGTGGAAATTGTATAAGTTGAGCCTAGATAATATCCTTAGGAGGTGTGTCTTAGATCATGAAACACAAGACATATTGTGGGAGTGCCACAATGGAGTTGTGGGAGGCCATGTTGGAGGAAACGACACTGCGCAAAAGGTCCTCCAAGTTGGATTATGGTGGGACACACTCTTTAAGGATGCAAAGGAATATGCTATATCTTGTGACGTCTGTCAAAGAGTAGGCAAGCCATTACGACGAGATGAATTACCTCTTCAACCAGTTCGAGATCTGCAAGCATTTGAGAAATGGGTGGTTGACTTCATTGGGTTGATCAACCCCACAACTAAGAATTCAAAGGCCAATTCTATTATTACCGCAATTAATTACCTTACACGATGGGTGGAGGCAACAATTGTTCAGGATTGCTCGACTGATACTACTACCAGGTTTATTTTTGAAAGTATTATCACTCGGTTTGGATGTCCTAGGAGTCTGACCAGTGATCATGGTGGTCATTTTATCAGTAGTACAATACTGAAGCTTACAACATAGTTCTTAATTCAACATCATAAAAGTATCCCCTACCATCTACAAGCCAATGGCACTGTAGAGGCGTTTAACAAGATTTTGGAGAGAGGATTAATGAAGGTTTATTGCACAAACATGGAAGATTGGGATCATAGAGTCCCAATAGTTTTATGGGCTTACAGGACAACCACAAAGAAACTCCACAAGTATACTCCATTTCATCTAGTCTACAGGAAAGAGGTTGTGGTACCTATAGATTTCATTACCCCGAGTATGTACATTGCACAAATTACACATGTGTCAGAGGATGAATCAGTCGCGCAGAGGGTTACAGAGTTGCAAGAACTTGAAGAGACTAGTTTTTTAGCAGACTTTCATCAATCAGTTGAGAAAGCAAGCCAAAAATCTTGGCATGTTAGACACATTAAGACTAAAACATTTGTGCAAGGAGATAAGGTCCTACTTTATGATAGTCGATACCGGAAACATCCAAGCAAGTGGCGCATGCACTGGTTGGGACCATTTATAGTTGCAGAGATACGACCCTCTGGAGCAGTCAGACTCGCCTAACTGGATGGTATACTTCAGCCAGGATGGGTGAATGGCGCTCGCCTAAAACCTTATATTTCTCAGAACTGAGCTAAGGGACTGTTGATCTAGTCCAAAGGAGCATGTATAGTAGCTAGATTTGATTTTTTTTGCAAATTCTGTGAATTCAGTTAATAAAGTCGAAGTGTGCATTGTTGCGCCATGACATGTATTTCATTTTTTTGTCTAAGTGTTGTTTTGGTGCAGAGTTGCTTACTCAGTAACGTAGGATCAAAAGAGCCAACATTCTGTTAATGGCAGTCATTAAATGTGATGGGGACCCCTTTGTGGTCGGAGGGAGAGTGAATCCAGATGCAATCCTAGTCCATGTGCCACATGAACCCAGTCCAATCATAGCCTTTATGACCGCTACAGTAACCTGTCTGAAAGTTGTTAAACCATAAAAGCATGATACATGAAGATGCCATCGATATTTGTGCTAGGATTCTCATCCGTTAAACGGTAAGGTCTGAAGTTGGCCATGTCCCTGACCAACTTTCTCAGTAAATGCCAGGATCTCCCAATAGATTTAACCCATTAACCAGTCCCCTTAGAAAACTCAGCTCTAAGTTGCGTCTATAGAGTTAATTATGAATAGCCTTAGCAGTTATTACAGAACTTGTCAGCTCCGCCCAAGTATAAGGTTTTTTGAACTCGGTGTAAGACGTATTGTTTCCCATAGAGAACTTAGCGCCTTGCAAATTCTGAATTGTTCTCAAGCTTATGCCATCCCTCGGCCCTCAGTCGTGATCCCCAATCCTAGTTAGCCTATTGAAGTCTGTTGACAGTCTAGAGTTACTATGTCGAGAGCTATAGGAAGCATGAGTGTAGTTTCTAAAGATGTAGTGTCGGACGAGCCATGTGATCCCTGGGTCGAGATCGTGGGCGATCTCAAAGGGAAGGTCGAGCAAGTCAAACTCCTCTACCTTGACCTAACAGACCAGGTTCTGTTCCCGTAGTTGAACATTGATGTCTTCTGGAGTGTCGCTCCAGATGAGTTGGGAGGAATGTAGTTCATGTCAAAGTTGGAGTTCATCAACCTCTTCAACTCCGCCATTATGAATCTCAAATATTTGCCAGTTTTCGACACTACTGGTGAGGTTGTCAGATGTACCAAGTGCCTCATATGTAGGGTGCATGAAAGGAGCCTATGGTTGGATAGAAGATACCCAATTCATGCAGAGGATATCCATCAACTTACTAGATTATCCATAGAAGGCGAGGATGTATCCAAAGGATTTCAGGGTCCCAGTAAGCATGGGAAGAAAAAGGGAGAACCCAACTTCTATGAACAATTTCATACTTAGAGGGGTGGGGGGGGCGCACAACCAATATTGACCCCATTCTACCCGAGACAGTCAGGACCGCTTGCTACGTAATTTCTAGAAAGGTCATGCATTCATATTACAAAGGTGAATGCACATTGGATGCCCTATCAGTGGCACATTTTTGCGCCAACGACGTTGTGTTCAATTGGTGAAATTACTTGCTGGAAGAACTTCCGGTCGCATGTGAGGAAGCTCAGGAGAAGGGCGACACCTTCACCTACAGATACTTTCTAGTTGTGTTCACCATGCTTGAGTGGACGCCACCTATAGGAAGACCTCTATCACCAACACACAAGGGTCGATTGGAAAATATGTTCAAACCTTGGCACTCAAGGTCAAACTCAGAGAAAATTGCATTCAAAAACACAACGTTCTCGAAATGGTACAACAGGTTGCTTGATGCAACTCATAGGTTGCACACACCTTAGGAATTTCTCAACCTGAACACGCAGAACATCACATTCAGAATGAACCGCCATCACACATTTTTATGGCCAAGGCATGCCAAGCGAGAAGACTTCAACTCCTGGATGCTGCCATTTTACCTGGATGAGGAGGCCTTCGACAAGGAGTTCATGTCATGGTTAGGAGTGAAACACAACCCATGCAAGTCGGGGATGCACTACCTTCTGTTGGCGGAATTGTTGAATAAAAAGGGCCAGGAAGCAGGGGTAGGACCGAGCTTGGGCCCAAAGGAATAGAAGAAAGAAGTTCCAGTGCAGACAAACTCAGAGGAGGAGGAAGAGATGCAGTCGTTGGAGTGCAAGAAGAGAACATTGCCCATGTTCCCACAGCTTGTAGAGAAAGTCGTGTTGACAAGTAAATATGTCAATGAAATCCTGAGTGCTTCCTTCATCAGAGACCCATTGGCCAAGAAACCCAGGACGGGGCTCTCACCTGTAAATATTCTGAACCCTTAGTCGATATCATCTACCATTCCTTGTACTTGAGAAATGACTCGAGCATCCCAAATTATTGATATCCACGATGACCCTGAACTTGTCACCACTCCATTCACCACCATCATTATTGAACAACCCCCATCACCCCCACAATACTAGTTGCCACCTTGAGAAGTCACCATCCCATCTCAAACCACTAAACCAGAGCCCATGTAGTTGGACCCCCCTGAGCTACCCGAATAGAGACCAAAAATCACTGGTCCAAACCCAAAAGTCCAGAGCCAACATATTGTCCCTTTTATACCAATTCAGGACACTCTGCCTTCAATGAAGATGCAAATTGTACCAAAATCGCAAGTCCCGAGTCCTTAGCGCACTCTCTCAATGACCAATGTTGAGGGTGTTATCCAAAGGAGCACAACCCCATAAGCCAAGGTCCACAAAGAGGCAGAAGTACTAGAGGTTCAAAAGGAACCTGACATGGCATCAGGACAAAGTGCAATGTCATTGCAGGAACAAATGGTTCTAGTACTCCAGAACCCACAACAGTGCGTAGAGCTGATGCAACTCTACCTGGAAAGAACATAAGTGCTACCTTTCCTGCCATTAGCATTGAGTTCGAGACTTGCACAAGGTCCATCTACATGAGAGGAAGAGGTGGAGATACCTTCAGAGCATTAGACGACCAATGGACTCCCACTGCAAGTCCAAGTGCCCAGGGAGGCCAACACTTCTTCTCCTAACCTCGTATAGTGGCCATCAACATAGATAGTAGGGATGATCAGAAGTTCAACTGATCAACTGGAGCAGAGGCTCCACATGATGAAAGGGACGTAGAGTTTGTAAGGGAGGAAGTACTCCTTGCCCAAGCACGCAGAACACAAGAGGAATACGCCAAGGTCCAGGCGGAGCAGAAACTAGAAAGAGTCCAGGAGAAGCTTGCCGAAGCCTGGCCAGAGATAAGGAAGGCAGCACCACAACTGCCAGAATCTAGTGTCGCAGGAGAGCACGAGTAGAAAATTGAGCTACTCCAGGGAGCATGGTCATAGTTGGCCATTCACGCAGAGAACCTGGAAGCACAACTATGGGAGAGTCAGCACAAAGTAGAACAACAACCTAGTAAGCTTCAAGAGTAGATGGAAAAAGTAGTGCTTGAAGGAAATAACGCTAGAGCGGCACTACACAAATGCACAACAAAATGCATGAGGATCTTTCACGAAGTTAGCGATTGGATGGGTATCATTGCAAGGTGCAAGCAAACTCTAGAGGATGTGCATGCAAAGATACAGTTGCTCAATGAAGAAGTTGTTGTCACCATGGATTCGATGGAGCAACAGGAAAAAAATGATCAGATCCAACAGGTAGATAACGAGTCGAATGCTCTATTTGAAGCACAATCAATATCTAAGAAAGAGTATGGGAGTTTCGACCTATCGTTCAAACAACATACATGTAGATGCATTAGGTATATGCTAAAGTTGATTCAGAATGGAACTCCTTAGTTGCATCCAAGCCTAAAGGATGCATTACAGATGCAACTTAGTAGTTTGTAGTTGAAGTCTCACTCCTTGTCAAGAAGTGGTAGGACAAAATTATCGGTTTTCAAGAAGTAAGGAAGCGGGCCTTGGAGTTGGTCCCAGAGTTTGGCCCTTCGTTTGAAGAGGTGGAAAAGGAAAGAGCACAAGCAGAAGATGAAAGAAAAGTAGAGACAAAGGATAAAGGAAAGCAACATGCACTCCCAGAATCCACAGAAAAGCCAAGGACTTAACTTGAGGGCGAGTCAAGGATTGTGGTCGACCCCTGTTGGGCCCTTGTTTTTGGTTAGAAGTTGCATAAGGAAGACTACAGTCCCAATTTTGGTCAAACACAAGTTTCACAAGCTACAAAGGAGCTGGACAGTGGAGCAAGAAAAGAAACAAAAAACGATTGGAAAGAGGGACAACACAACACCATCAAGGCAAAAGAAGATACAGTTGAACAAGAACAAGAAAGCATGCGAAGTCTAAAGCCAAAGATCCCAATCATCCTATATATATGAGATGTATATGATTGTAAAGGGTTAGATGGAGTAGATGGTATAGATGTTCCAGTTGGATTAGACGGGTGTAGACAAATTATCATTTACTCCATGTAGGTTCAGTGATTGTAATTCGTATCCATTGTGGGAAAAGGGTAGATAGAGCTCTGAGGGATGAGCCTGGATCCATAAAAGCTTGTAACAGAGTAATGAATTGTATCTGAGAAGCTCTTTTGATGATAATATATGGAAGGACCTGAAATTTTGAAATATACCATGTAATTCTCTGTTTATGGCTATGAATTGTCTCCTTACTTTATTTCTTCATGTCTGATGAGATCAATACGCTATAACTATTTGCAAATGTTGTCACAGCTTCGTTGTCTTTATTACTAGTTATGAATGATTTCATATATGTTCTTTGGTTAGTTCTTCTTGCGCGAGACTGTGGTGAATCTTGAAGATTCTGGAAATCTGCCTAGGTATTGTCCCTACCCTTCCCCATCTTCTTGTCTTGGTTACGCTTCGGGTGAGACTTCTTCTCTATAGAGAAGATGAAAATTCCAACGCTCTAGACTACTCGATACCTTTTGTTGGTAACCTAAGAAGGACCCTGGTCTGATCAATTCCGCGCCAACAGTAGCAACAACAACTAGAAGAAAAACAATTTAATTCACAAAATATGTATACAAACCTCTGCAATCAAATTTTATGGAGGTTTTTCTTTGTCGAGGAAAAAACAGAGGTCACTCTTCAATGCCTCTCATAATTTAGTGCACAGACTCAACCTTCTACCACTCCCTCAACACTTTGGCTCACATCTCCTCCTTCACGACCCACTCGACGTTCTCCAAGATATTGTCCTCGTCATTCTTATAGCCAAATAATATGAACAGACGTCAATTTGCTTGTAAATCACATACCTACAACTCCTCTTCTTCACCTCGAGGGGGATTATTGAATATCTCTTTGAGGTCAGGGAGGAATTTCGTAGACCATAAGTACCTATAACAAGGGTCCTTTCCAGTGGCACTGGGCACATCAACTTTGTTCCCTTCCAAGTTCGTCATCTTGGCCCCTACTTTGGCATAATTATGTCTACCAATATCTAAGATAAGAGCTTGCTAGTGCCCCCTTGACATGATCAACAAGAATAAACCCTTTTGGATGTCTTAATTATAATATTGTGTCAACCTCAAGAATGACATAAGGCCCATATTGTATATTTAACAGAAGTTAAGAAGCACATTTGGAAAAACAACAGATGATCCATAAGCTTTGCTAGCATGCCTTATCGCTAAATATTAAGCATTTCCTTGGCCTTGACTTGCTCCTCCATGAGATCCCCACTCATGTATTTACTAAGAATCTCATGTTTCTTCTTCTCCACAACCTTATGCTCAATCAATTTCTCATAGGAAAGGAGCACATGGGCAACAAACTCTCGCTCTCTCCAATGTTGGTTTCTATTGTCCTGCTCTACCATTTCTTCTTCTTCCTAAAAAAGGAACATCATGATAGAAACGACCTCTTCCCTCGTGATCATCAACCTGGCCTCCCTCTTGATAGATTCGATCCTCTACCACTCCTCAATGCTCTGGCCCACATCTCCTTCTCTGTGGGCTGCTCGACTTTCTCCAATAGATCTTCCTCGTCATCCCTATAGCCATAATAACTAGCATCGATCCGCTTATCAATCTCATACCTAGGCCTCATGTTCTTCACCTCGGGGGTCTTATCGAATAGCTCTTTGGCGTCAAGGAGGAATTTTGCATCCTCACTTGTACAATTGGTTGTTGGAAGATTGTAACATGCCATCTTCTAGTAACCAATTGTAGAAGTGGGGCTGGGAAATTTCTCCCCGAGGAGAAGAAGGCAAGGTCTAGGGAGCAAATATTATGAGCGAATTGACACTAGTTATTATGGCTACAGGGATGATGAGGACAATATCTTGGATAAATTCAAGCGACCCGCGGAGAAGGAGATGTGGGCCAAAGCATTTAGGGAGTGGAAAAGGTTCGAGTTTGTCAAGAGGGAGGCCAATTTGACAATTAAGAGTGGAGAGGTCGTTGTTGTTAAGTTGGTTATGTTCGAGGAAGAGGAAGATGTGGTAGAAGAAATGGGAGAGAAAGAAATGAGAAACCAGCAATAGAGAGAGTGAGGGTTTGTTTCCCATGTTCCCTTTCTGGATGAGAAAGAGATCGATTGCATGGTTGTGGATAAGATGAAACATGAGCTTCTTAGTAAATACACGAGTGAGGATCTAATGTAGGAGCAATTCAAGATCAAGGCAATGCTTAATATTTAGCAATATGGCATGCTCATGAAGCTTATGGATCATCGTACTTTTTTCCAAATGTGCTTCTTAAGTTCTATTAAATACATAATATGGGCCTTAATTCATTCTTAAGGTTGACAAAGTGTTATAATTAAGATATGCACTAGGGTTCCCTTCTCGTTGATCAGGAAAAAGGGGCACTGGGAAGCTTTGATCATAGAGCTTGGTAGTCCTAATTATGCCAAAGTCAAGGCCATGATGATGGACTTAGAAGGAAACAGAGTTGATGTGCCCAGTGCCACTAGCAAGGGACTCGGTTGCATATACATCGGGGCTACGAAATTCCTTCATGATTTAAAAGAGTTATTCTATAAGCCCCCTAAGGCGAAGAAGAGTAGGTGTAGCTATGTGATTTACAAATGGATTGACATGAGTTCATATTATGGCTACAGGAATGAGGAAGATTGTATCTTGGAGAAAGTCGAGTGATCAACGGAGGAGGCAATGCGAACCAGAGTGTTGAGGGAGTCGCAGAGTATCAAGTTCGTGCGCTAAACTATGAGAGGCATCGAAGAGTGATTGCCTAGGAAAAGCACCACATCAGTAAAAGCGTAATTGTGGAGCTTTAAATACGTACTTTGTCAATTAAATTCTTTGTTGATGCATTTTTACATAACAGCTACACTGGTGCACTTTCAATTGCACAGGTGCAATATAAAGAACATAACATAGATGTATATTGTGTTTTTCCAAATCATGTTGATGTTGTTGTTATTTGATTTACAAAATGTATTATGAGTACGCTACTAATTTCTCTATTTTTAAATTAAATTTGATATGCATCACTCATTAGAATTTATAATTATCATATATATAATGTTTAACTTTATTTTTATGAAATCGTTTACTTTGGATTCTGATTGGAAAATCTTATAACCATTAATACCATATAATGTTTAATTCTTCTTCAAGGTGAATTTTTTGTTGTCCAACAAGATACAATATGTTGATTTAACACGTTCACAAAGAAAATACATAAATACACGGAGTGAAATTATTTTGATTTGAATAATTATGTCTTTTTCATATCCTGTAATAATAACCTTATGATATAATTATTCAGTAATAAATGATGATGTAATAATAATGTTCTTTTACTAATTTTTATTATTCAAAGATTGCGAGACAAACCTATAATATAATCGTTTACTAAAATCATAATTATTATATTTATATTTTTCAAAGATTTTATTAATTTATATTATTCAACTATTTTAATATATTAAATTTGTTTAATTAAGTTTAAATTATTAAATATAAAAAATATATAATAATAAAGTTTTATCTATACAATTTCGATGAAATGGTTTTACAATTTTTAACTCTATTACCAACTTTATGAATCTTCTATTAAAAAAGTATGTAAAAGTATGTGTGTATTAGTTCAATCTTCTATTAACAAAATATGATACGTATTGCATTTAGTTGATTTTGTATTAACATGTATGGAAATATTGGATTTGGTTAATGAATGAAGAAATTAATTTGAATTATTACTCTTGTGAAATGTTATTTTTTCATTTATTTTATTGACTAAAGTCCATGTGTAGATGCTATAAGACTTAGTCCCCATCTTTGATGTAATAATTGTAACATGCAACCAACCACTTTATAAAACAAATGACGAATTAAGCAATAAATTTACAATGGCGAATTAAGCAATAAATACAATTATTCAATCATCTTTTTCTTATGTCCCAAGGGGACGTCTAAAGGTAGACCCAATGCAAAGCGTTTTTTACGAGCGGTTGGTGGTCGACGAAAGTTATAGTTTATTAACAACTCGTCACCATGAGACAAACTAAGTATTGCATGCACAACAACAAAGTTGGATGCGTTCCTTTTCATGAATAACTCTTTGTCATTGGAGTGTTCCTCAAAGTAACAATCACACTAAATAATGAGGACTTACAACTATTTATGAACACTACAATGTTCCCATGAGTTCATGGACGACTATCGATATATAACAAGTTTTTCATGTTAAAGTTTTCAAAAGCATAACCATTCATGCATATACTATACATGGAAATGTTATATTTGTATTTAACAATATTCAAGTAATTAGACTGACTGTAAAGAGGACTACAATATGGCTTAAGTGCTACTGATTGTTTGGGAGAATCGTATACATGTGAAAGGATAAACAACCCAAGATTTGCAACATCTATTTTAGACTTGGAAATCGTATAACTATTACCACAAAAAGATAATTTGGTTCCAACAACGGGCACATGCATGGAAGACGACCAGGCGCCATACAAAGCTCGGTTGTAACAGGTTTGGTATTTACTTTGCATATGGATAGGAAGAGATAAGTCGTCGCTATCTTCCAACAATTGAACAGAGTTTGGTGTGTACTTGGACATTTTTGCTCTTAGCTCAAATAACTTTTTGGATCTCCTAGTAGAGATGTTTTGGGTAGTATTGATATCATACTTTGTTTCACTAGAACTCTCTTTTGACTCGATAGAAGGAGACATGATGGACAATTTAAGATGAAACTTAACTTATATGGCTTCCAACTTTTCAAAAAATGAGCATATGGAAGTGTTCCTATGGGTCCTTTCTATGTCAAGGTCTATTGGATTCTTGAACGCAATCAAAGGGATTAGACCATCGACTTTGGGTAGTCAATCATTAATATAATGCAACAATATGACATGTTGAGGGTTCTTAGTCAACCCTTTACATTTTTAACAACCACATACTAATGTCGTGTCTTAAAAGATATATGATTCACGGTGTAGTATCATTGACCCAAGCTGTAGGTTGCTAGAAGATGGCATCTTACAATTGGCAGGGTAAATTAGTTGTCCATTTTCATCAAACATTTGTCTGCGATATCTTTCTCCTGATAATAGCTTGCGACATTTTAGGGCTGGTGGAATATATTGCACATCTGAACTTGATCCAGAATCATGATCCTACAAAATTCAATGAACAATTATTCAAATGCACATGCATAAATGACATAAATTCAATCAGATAAATGAATTATAAATAAAATCTAGACTTACTTCAAATGGTGGGGGAGAAGTAGATGAACTTGCAATGATGTGGAATGAGACAGATTCTAAAGAACTAGCCATTTGATATTATAACATTTTTTTCCTTGCATTGGATCCAAAACCATCATCAATACACAAATGAATTCTTAAAAGGAACTTTTGGAAGCATAGAACAATCTAATTTCAAGCAAAATTTCAAATGGCTTTTTTAAAAAAATTGATGCTCTTAATTAGTTACTGACGCACCATTGCATCTATATATAAGAATGCATTGGTGCGTTAAATTATGAAAAACAATCGGGTCACCCATTACTGTCTCCACAAAGCAAAATCTGCACAAAATTTAATAGCGGAGGTTTGCATTTCTATTATGTCAATAAAATTGACACAAGTGTGTTTGTATGTTTGTAGTGCACCGAAAGCCTAAAATTGTAAAGAAAATCTCCACAAAATTTAATTGCAGAGGTTTGCATTTCTATTATGTCAATAAAATTGATACCAATTCGTTTGTATGTCCATAGCACACCTCGCGCCTAAAATTGTTAGCAAAATCTCCATAAAATTTAATTGCGAAGGTTTGCATTTTTATTGTCAATAAAATTGACATTGGTGCATTTGTATGTCTATAACACATTGGGCACCTAAAATTGTAAACAAAATCTCCACAAGATTTAAATGTAGAGGTTTTTGTTTCTATTATGTCAATAAAATTGATACCAATGTGTTTGTATGTCCATATCATACCTCGTGTTTAAAACTGTAAGCAAAATCTCCGCAAAATTTAATTGTGAAGGTTTACATTTTTATTGTCAATAAAATTGACAATGATGTGTTTGTATGTCTTTAGCGCACCGGGCGCCTAAAATTGTAAGCCAAATCTCCATGAAATTTAATTGTGGAGGTTTTCATATCTATGTCAATAAAATTGACACCAGTGTGTTTGTATGTCTATAGTGCACCGAGTGCCTAAAATTGTGTAGCACAGTGAATGTATAACGAAAAAAAAAAAAACTAAAATCATAAATATATACTTTTTAGCGGTGCTTCTATACGGAACAAACACACCGATGCTCTTTAAAGTGCACATGTGTGTTAAACTGTATAGCACACCAAAAATATGCTACAAAAAAATGTGGTCAGGTTTATCATCAACACGGAAAAATATAAAGAAAAAAAACAAGCGGGAATTTCATTTTTTTTAAAGTACGTGTTTATAAATGAAAACACTATTTGTCATTTCATTTTTTTGGCAAAATTAAGAGAGGAGATTTGTGCAAGAGATATTTACCAATGAAGTCTTTGGAGTGGGTTGATTTTTTTAAAGAGCCAAATTTGGAAGGGATCTCCGTAGGCCACATACAAATTTGCAAAGGAAAATTTTCAAGTATGTGATTTCATTCTATTGACCATCTCAATTGCTCTCTATTTGACTCAAACTATTTTCAATGCAATATCAAGAAAAATACAAGAGTTTCATAATTACCTCAAGTATTGGAA
Source organism: Picea glauca (assembly GCA_000966675.3). Taxonomy (NCBI): domain Eukaryota; kingdom Viridiplantae; phylum Streptophyta; class Pinopsida; order Pinales; family Pinaceae; genus Picea; species Picea glauca. The sequence continues at coordinate 490,423 of JZKD02S0161352.1, forward strand.
ACCCTAGCTTTCTTGTTATTTTTCTTGGTTTCCCTCTCTCTATTTCACAAGGGATTTTTCTTTTTTTAAGCTATAGATTTTTATAGGTATTTTTTTAACTTGTATATGGGGCATTTAGTATCTGTTGCAATGACATAACTCATTGCATTGGATCCCAAATCCACTACAAGGAGAACACCTTTTGGCAGAGGTTTTTATTGTAACAAAATTTGACAAAATTTTCAAAAAAACATCTGCTACAACCTCCTCTATTGACTACGAAAGTTTTAGGGAATGTTCTATATAACTGAAAAAATTTGGGCAGACGAAGGTTGTAGTGGAGGTTTTTTTTTTCAGTCTGTTTCTTGTCAAAACGCATCAGTACGGTATTGAAAAACTTGCACCAGTATGTTAATATAATAAAACACATCAGTACAATAATATAATAAAAATTCCACGAACCTGAATATAATAAAAAATGCCCCAGTGCATTTATAACTATTGCACACTAGTTCCACCTTTTTCCATCGTATGTAGAGCATCGATGATCTTATAATTACTACGCACCAATTCCACGTTCTTCTCTTATGATGCACCGATGCGCTTTAGGATTTTTCCGCCCCAGTGCGATCAAGTTATAGTTAGCACCGATGCGCTTTAGGATTAGTACATCCTGGTGCAATTAAGTTATAGTTAGCCCCAATGCGATCATGTTATCCAGAGACTCGGTGTGTTTAATATAGAATGCACCTCGGTGCTTCTATAATTAGTATGTGTTGATATGGGGGCAACATTACTTTTAGTATGCAGTGATGCGTATAATATAGTAAAGACATTGGTTCTTCAATAATATTTAGATGCTCAGTGTGTATAATAAACGTAACGCATCGGTACAAAAAAAAAAAATAGCGCATCTGTTAATATTTCAAACATGAACAGCGTACAATTTCGAAACGATAAATATTATTGTACATTATATTGTTTATGGAACATTGTGTTTTCTCAATAGCATATTTTTCCCGGGAAAAAAACATAATTTTATTCATAGAATAGAATTACATTTTTAGATACATGTCATGACATGTATTGCTATTATTGCAAAGAGGCAATGCATAAACAGTCCTTTTACAGAATTCAAAAAAGCATCCTCCTGGAGAGGCCAGAGAGACAAAAAAAGGATCATCCCATCATCGACATACCAAAAAACCCAGCCATAGGCCCACTTACATTGAAATCAATGGCCATGAGCCCAAGAAGAAAAATCTAGCATGAGCAAAAGACTAGGGAATGTTGTTCATGAAGCATAAAAACCTGCACAGTTGTCTTTGAAAACAAAGCAGTCTATCATGATATACAGTAGTATCGGCTTACACACATAAAACAGTCCAACTGAAAAACCCAAAAAGAATCATCTGAGCTCTCTATATGAAAGGAGAATGAGTAGAATCTGTCGTGGTCTTGTCCTTTGTTTTCTGGATAGTCCAAGACCCAAAAGCCATCTCTATGCCAGATTTGGATAGAGCATCTCCATTAGAATTCCATTCTCTATAGACATGATGAATAAAAAAAGAGTCAAAATTGTTTAAAATCTTATCTATTTCTTCAATCAAAGGAGCTAATATTATATTGTGACATCTTTGAAGTTTCATGGTCCAATTCACTACATTCAACGAATCACCATAAATTTGTAGTGAAATCACCCCCTTTTCTCTTGCGAAAAGAATAAGTAGTTTCAAGGCCATAAGTTCAACATAGTTATTTGAGTCGGAGCCAAGCCCCATATTGATCTTAAAGAAGTGGGAGTTTGATAGAAAAAGTACCGCTCCACCACCACAGGCTTGTCCATTGTTCTACGATGCTCCATCGAAAAAAGCCCAAGGAGCATTTTTTTCAACTTATTCCTCGCAAATAACTCTTAATGGAGGAGAGTCCTTTACTTCAGGAAAGTGTTCCAGAATACTTAAGCCTTGTGTTGCAGTGCACTCTGGAGATACCATCCTATTATGAAATATTGTTGCGTTCCTTTCCAACCAAACCCCCCAACAAAAAATCAGAGGTAAATCTCTTAAAGTCTTTTTACTGACATCTGAAGACCAAGTTCTCTAGTCCTCCTCTATAGTAATTCCCCTCCAAGAACATTTTAAATCTGAGAAGGAGGAGCATTGTTTCCACACCCGTAAAGTAAAAGGACAAGAGAGGAAAAGATGGCCCACTGTCTCCTCTTCATTTTTGCAGAGAGAGCACCAACATTGTCCTTCGATCTTTCTTTTCTTCATGCAATCCCAGGTTGGAATTTTGTTTTCTAATATACACCACATAAAAATTTGACTTTTTAGTGGACACCTAGACTTCAAAAGGCCTTTCAACCACCATTTTGGTTCTCTTTGTAGCAAGTCAAAGTTTATATGAATATACCCCATCTTGGGTGTGTAAGTTTTATGCTCTGCATGTTTCCAAACTAATTCATCCTCCCTACATCTGATCCTGACATGTGTAGTTTTCAAAGCCGAGAGGTAATTTGTCCAAAATTCTGCCTGGTGAGCTCTGAGTCCCACCTGAGCAGCATCCATTCAACCTTGATTGCATATTGAGGAAGTCACAGGATCTGCTATTTGATTTAGATGAAAAACTCCCCTCTCTTGAATCTGTTGTACAATATTAGCCAACAAAATCCCAAGGATCTAAGCCTATTCTGACTTAGAATCCACTACCAATTTTTCATGCTAGTCCCTCTCCTACCACCAGGAATCATTTTACCACTTGTTTCCAAATGATTGAGCAATTTGTCAATTTTTTGGCGGTATTACGCAACCATCCTTCCATTGTATCATGCTTAATATACTTATGAGAAACCACTTCGGTCCATATATTTTTTTTCACAATTAACATCCATACTGATTTGGCTATTAGGGCTTTTGCAAATAGAAATATGTTTTTTGAGCTCCACCCTCCCAACAATTTCGGTGTTGCCAACCTCTTTCGGTTTACCCATGGGGTGAGATGTTTGTCCTCGCTTCCTGACCAAAGAAAGTTAAATCATTTCTTTCATATATTTTCCAGCACTCCTTTAGGGATCCACGCCAAAGACATCCAGTAAATTGGTATGGATTCCAACACCGATTTCACTAGAGTTAGCCTTCCTGCCCTAGAAATCCATCAGAAACTCCAAGCCTTGAGCCTTTTTTCAAGTTTCCCAATGAGTCATTCCCAATCCACTTTTTTGTATCAATTAGGCTTGAGGTCAAAACCCAAATATTCAATCCCTTTGTCAAAGTCTACCAGCTCAAAAGGAAACAAGGACTTGTACTGATCCAACTCTTCAACAATGAGGTTATTTGCAGATATAGTATATTTTTGGATATTGGTTTACATTTGTGTAGCCCTATTGAACAAAATTAGAATCTATGAAAAGGATTCAACATTCGTCTGCTTCCCACTACAAAAAATCAAAACAATGTCAATGAAAAGGAGATGTGTGATGAAGATATTTTTCCCTAACTGGATGCCGATAAAATTTCCATGGGATTTTGCATGTGCTAGTGCTCTGCTGAGTCCTTCTTCTACTAAGATAAAGAGAATGGGTGATAGAGGACATCCCTGATGCAACCCTCTTTCAGACCAAAAGAAGGCAGAGGTCGCACCATTAATGAGTACTACAAACGAAACCGAAGGGATACATCCCATAATCTAGTTTATGAAAGGGACATCAAAGCCCAGACGACTGAGAATCAATCTGATGTAGAGCCAACTTACCCTATCGTAGGCCTTGGAAAGATCAATTTTTAGGATGACCCATTTAGCTTTCTTTGTTTTAACGCTATACAGACCCTCTTATGCCACCCCTATAGCTTCATGGATTTTCCTGCCCTCTAGGAAGCCAAAATTTTATTTTGATTCTTTTTTCGAGAGAAGGTCCTTTAGTCTATAGGATATAACTTTGGCCACCACCTTATATATACAGTTACAAAGTGATATAGGCCTGAACTCATCTAGGGAGAGAGGATTGTCCGATTTTTGGATGAGTGCAATGAAATTTGAATTTAAGGGGGGAAATATATGCCCTTGATGTCGAGATTCTTCCACCATTTCTAAGATATCTTGATTGATAACCTCATAGAGCTCGAGGAAGAATTCCACAGTCCAAACATCGAGACCAAGAATTTTTTCCTTTTGAAAATTGTGTAGGACCATCTTTAGCTCTTCCTCAAACATGGATCTATTGGCTTCTTCATCAACGAAGCTTGGGAATAAACCTGAAATTCTTACAATTTGGCCTATTGAAATCATCCCGTTGCCTCTGTAGAGACTTTGAAAATGATCCACTCCTAGTCAAGCCAAATCTGCAAAAGATGAGATCATCCTGCCTTCGGAGTCGTTTAGATGCCAAATTGTATTTGTGGATTTTCACCCCTTTACATAAGCATGGAAGAACTTTGTGTTCTCGTCCCCATTGGCAAGCCATGTAACCCTACTTTTAAGGCTCCAAGACGCTTCTCTTTCTTCCAGTAGTTTTCTTTTCTTTTCTTCGAGAGCTTTTAGAGCCAATCTGACTTGGGAGAGGAGAGGCCCTAACCTTCTTATTCATAAATAACCTACAGGTCCTGTTCAGACTCTAGAAGCTCTTGTTCATCCCTATTTTTTTTATTGGCATCCCATTCAACAATGAACTTTTTAACTACTTTGAGGTTCCGATGGAACTGCATTGAAGTTGATTCATTCGCTTCTTGATCAAAAGGCCTCCAATTTTCTTTGACCGGGTTGATGAAGCTCTCGTCTTTGAGCCATTCATAATTGAATTTGAAAGGAATTGGTGATTTTTGAAAACCTCTAGCAGCTTCCATAAAAATGGGAAAGTGATCAGATTCTCCCCCACTTCCCACCCATTGACGAAATTGAAAAGGACCGTCCACAAAAGATTCAGACACTAAGAAACTATCAATTCTTTTGGCTATTCTATCTTCTCCAACTCTCATATTTCTCCAAGATGGCCTTAGTTTGATGGGATCAACATCTATTAGTTTGTTGACCACCATCAGATTTGTAAAGAAGTCGGATAGAGGGTTTGGCCGAGCTTTAGGGCCCCAAACCTCCGTAGCTCCGAAAGAGAAATTTAGATCACCTGCTTGTATGAGAAATCCAGATTAGATGAAAGACTTACTCATAAATATTTCCCAAAAGGGAACGTGTTCTAAATAAGGGCCATAAACATTTACAGCAAAAAAAAAATGGCCAAATTTTCTAAGTAGAACTATGTTCCAAGTCCAGACTCATAGGCCCAATAATTTACAATTTTTGTAGTATGTTTGTTCCACCCATTTGTTATCCCTCTTGACCTTCCTTTTGCATCAGACTCGATAAAATTCCAAGACGTCAAAAGGCCCTCCAAAATTTTTGTGATATCCTCTTCCTCCCCTAGAGTTTCCTTAAGAAAATGATATCAGGACGGTTGGCTTCTACCAACCTTTTTAAGGCTGATTTTTTGGTCGGGCTCGCCAGACCCCTGCACCTGAAGGAGATAAATTTCATGGGTCAACCCCTTCTGGGGCTGATAATGCTCTAAGTGCCCCTGCTATAGAAATTTGTCTTCCTACCACCATATCTACCAAAGCTTTTGTCTAGGATTTAAGTAGGTGGGATTTTCAACCCCTTCCTGGGCACCCATAAGGAGACCTGAATTGATGCCAAGGCATGTATGACCATTACTAACCCCACCCGCATCAACGATTAGGATATTTCTGAGGTGGTACCTAACAGTCTCTTGTTCATGATCTAGAGAGGAGACCGAGGAAGAGGATTGGGAAATCCTCGTTTTAAGGGCATCAACTAGGGAACATAGTGCTAGTGGGGGAGAGAGAGAAGAGAAAGGGGGGGACCAGGATAACTCCACAGAGAAATTTAGATACCTTAAACACCATACCCATGAATTGTCATTTGCTTGAAAGGAAGACAAAAAAATAAAAGGGGAATAGGGAAGAGAAGGAGGCATACCTAGAAAATCGCTCAAATCCCAAAGTTGAGGAAAGATAAGATAGTCGTCTGGGAGAGGAGAGATACTTCCCATAACTTCATGTGTTAGCATGATCACAAGAGCCAAATTATCTTCACCCCCAACCACCGAAGCAATTGATTCAACCTCCAGGGGGTTTTTATCCTTTGGCTCCAATTCCATAGCTTTTGCATAAGAGGAACTCCCGTCCGAGCCCAAAACCAGCTTCCCCTAAAGAGCCTGATCATTTTTTTGCCTACTTCATCCCTTAAAGGGGAACGATCACTTGTTATCTAAGTTCCCAAGTTAGTGATAATGATGGCATCGAAAAGGCAACCCCTTGTAGCCCAACTTCTGAATAAAAGACTCGTTACCTGCTACAATCTCCAAATCTGCATCCAAACCTCTTCACAGGTTAATAGAGACCAGGATCCAAGCCATACTATAAGCACTTGTCTCCTTGAAAGACCAATCAACATCCAAATAGGTACCCATGATTTTACCTAACACCTTGAATAAGTTTTCATTCCAAAACTCAAGCGACAAACCTGGGAGTCAGACCCACTTAGGAAGAACATCCACTCTTTTTGTTTTAGCATAAAAAAGGGTGACCAATTTTTTAACAACACGGGTGAAGAATTTATGAACCAATATTTGTGGATAATCTTCTCTACATCTGAAAGTGAGTAAAATTTGAAGAAAAACCAACCTTGCGACAAAGTACCTACCACCGGAAGAGATGAGAGTAGTGAGGACCAATTTGTTGAGGCCCATTCCTGTAAGAACCTCTTTCCAAGTCGATGATCGTGAGCCCTACCAACTAGTGTCATTTTTTCCATTGTTTCAGCTTCACA
>JZKD02S0161352.1:516507-584348 GCA_000966675.3 Picea glauca
ACGGGCTAACGATTCAGTCCTTCCATGCTTTCTATTTATGGAGTGAGACGAGGTTTCAACCACTGCCCCTCCTTCATTAACTAATCTTTTATCGGGATCAGTACGAGGCTGAGCAGTTCTTCAAGTCAACCCAACACCTTGAAACCATGATGGTCTCTCTGTGTAACCAACACGGGCATCCTTGGCCTCTGGTATAGATTTTGTGAAATCTGCACCTTTTTCTCCATGCTCCCAAAGTTTCTGGTGCCATATTCTCCTCCACTGCACCTTTCCTGCATGCGACCTACGACCATGACCGGATACTCATCTCCAAAGGTGCTTTCAAGATTTTGCTTTTCAGGGAACTTGCGCATTTCTTCATACAAATCCTCTTATTCGCGAAGTTGTGAATCCATTGCTCTCATCGCCACATGCCCCTCAAGATCTACGGTCCAGATTTCCTTCGACTTTCAGGAACCGAAAAATTCGCACACTTCTCATTCCAAATATCCCGCAGTGACTTTCTCTGTAGCTCAGATCTAGTGCCACGTGTCCTTTTGATCAATGGCTCATGCTCATTTTGGGTTTCGGGACTTCAGGCCTTTGGACGAATAACTTTAACAATCTTTCGGAGTCCCAACTTCCGCAAAAATTTCCCCATCGTCGATCTCTCCCAATGAGATCTGACGATCGAGACTTATCATGTGCTTGACCTTTGACTTCAGGCCTCGTCTCTTTGGCTCTTCAGCGCTTTGGCACTTCGATGCTTCAGGACTCCGGCACTTTGGCACCTCAACTCTTCAAGACTTCTCAATGTTTCACTCCCACAATCCTCCGAAGTGTCGAATTTTGAAGTGAGGGATCTGCCTCCACGTGTCCCCTTGGCTTCGATGGCTTGGATTACTTATGGAGTTCAGGCATCATCTCTTCAGGAACTTTATGCACTTCTCATTTCAAAACTCCTGAAGCCCATTTCCACGAACCCTGGGATCGGTTTCCACATGTCCCCCTCAAGATCAACGACTCATGCTCGCTTCGGGTCTCGAGATTTCAAACTTTTTCTCTAGCGTGATACTTCACGTAATTTTGGAATTTTGAATGCCCGTGAGCCACTGATCTGAACTACTCCTGGAATCTTCGCCGCTGAAAAAAAATTGAACTTGCCTACTGCTTGCATTTCAAGCCCGAAATAGAATGTTCTGAAAGTTGTGCTTTGAGCTCAAGGACGATACCTGTGCAAGCAAAGGACTGGGTCCCCCTGCGACCCTTAGACAGCTTTATGTGATAACATTTGGCTCCACAAGGGATGGCATGCTCCCTGCAAGCTGCCAAGAATGCATAGTTGTAGTGCCTTAGCTGTTGGGCTATGGATTCTAGCTCAAAACTTTCGCTGAAGAAAACAGGGAGATATGTACACTATTCTACCTACAAAAAATAAATCAAACACACATGCTCTAAAAAGAGCTTATTTATGTACAAACCTACACTGATTGATTTTTTACAATGTGTTAGGTGAAAGCAAACTTCCACCATAGCCACCCAAGTAACTTTTTAACGAAAAAATTTCTTACTATGCCACTGATCAATAAGAGATAATAAAACTGTGACAGCAAAAATATTACTTTTTTCAGCTCTCCTTCTAGTGCTAAAGGAAAGACAAATTTTGGAGGCTTCAATGCTTGGAAAAAATGCAACTCCATCTATTACCCTACAGGGTCAAAAAACAGGTGATACAACCCACTAGATGGGCAACAGAAAACATGCTATGACTTACAACTGCTCACATCTGGTTGAATGTCTGTGGCAAGCACATGGGAGTGAAAGGTTGATGCAGGCTTCTGATCCACTTCTCCTTTGTCTGCTTCAATAACATCTACTAGCTGAGGGAAAGAAACCTCTTTATGTATATGAATGAATGGATGTTTCTCTTTAACATGTTGTTGAATGTATTCTGCGGACCCAGGATGGTTGATTTCCACACAATGCCTTTCCTTAATGTACAAAGGAAAAGAATCTATAGTATGGCCTTGGAAATCCTTCATATCCACATCGGAATCTGATTCATAGTTGTCATACATAGGCTGGTTGCTCCCCAAGTCAACAAAATGTAAGGCACGGATCTGCTCTTTTACAAGCTCCGGATAGGAGACAAGCTGCACATTTAGCTCCTCCTTTTCTCCTTCATGGATCTCACAAGGATAAGATTCAAAATCATCATAAACATGAACCATGTAAAATCTCTTCTCTTCGTCATCTTCATTGGGATATCCATCAAAAGTTGTTTGTTCTTGGTCAGTATTCAAAATCACTTCTTCATCATAAGCAAGGTTGCCAAGAAAATCTATTTCAAGAACCGAAATATCCTCTACATCTTCTTCGTAAGAGCGGCGAGCAAAATCTTCCTTCAATTCCTCTATCCTTGCAAAAAGAGATTTTACCAGTTTTAACAACTCTTATGAGGTACACCCCTCATCCTCACAGCTTTCGCAAGAACGAACTATGTTTTGAACACCATCTCTATACTCCTCACAATAGTTATGACAGATTAACTTAGAGGAATAATACCTTTGACAGTGAGCATTGAAAGTTGCATGAAACTGCTCTAGGGAGGAGATGTTAGTAGGGGAAAAGGAATGATACCACTCACGAGCATCTCCCGCTAATGAGAACATGAACATATTCAATAATATATCCTCATGATGTATTTCCCACTGATGCATGAGTTCATGAAACTCACGGAGATGCTTGGCAAGGTTGTCATCTTTATATTCTCTAAATATGGTCAAAAAATCACCCCACTCATCAATAGTAGGAACAACATTTGGAAAACCAGGAACATCAGAGAAATTAAAAGGAGCAAACCTTTGAGCCAAAATGGCTTCCATCAAAAAATATGACTTCTTAAAAATGTGGAGTCACAACTGGATTCTTTAAACATGGAGTCGCCAGGTGAATGATATGCATTATGAGAGCCTCTGGTCTTTGTTCACCATCAAAGACCAGATCTCGTCATTATCATTCTCCCAAGGAGATTTTCTATATGGGATAGTAGCTAAAGCCTTCTCGAGAAAGCTTTCCATTCTAATAATTTTCTTTGGGTCAGCTTCAGGTGTTGCTAGAGGCAGCTGTGGAGTAGACCTCGTGTGTCTGCCTTTTGGAGCCACAACTAAAATAGTGGAGTCGCCAGGTGCAATTTGCAATATTCAAGGTACTAATTTCTGATGCACCTTTAGAATCATAATTTCTTTGTCATTCTTACCCAGGGAAATGTACTCAATTTGTTACCTGGCAATGGCGCCAAGAATGTTAGCACTAACAGTCACCCTTAGATTGCAGGAGGATAAGCCCAGTACCCATCAGGGTGTTTGGTGGATGTTTGATTTATATGAGTGGAGGTCAAAATGGAGAAAACTCAATAGAAGAATGATTTCAACACATAATTGGACAAGAAATGCACAGGGAAGGTAGGGCCACATTAACTTCAGTAAGTGAATTGAGTTTAAAGGTGAGAACATGGAAGACTTAGTGAGAGAGGTGAATAAAATTGTTATGGGCGTCAGGCTTTCAAGCATCTTGGTGAAGAAAAACTCAGGCTCAAAACTACTCTTGAACTCAAGCTTCAAACACTGAAATATGTTCAAAAAACACAGTTACAATAGCATAATGATCAAACCTACATCACAATGTGACTACAACAACTTGACTGGATCCTCCATGCCCGAGCCACTCAATGTGAGAGGAAATCAAATAACAAGGAAGCTGACTAAAACTGGTCACGATACCACTGTAATCAAACCTACATTACAACAACATCACAAACCTCGACTAGATCCTCCATGCTCGAGTGTTTCACACAGCTTTTACAAAGGGAAGAGAGAAACTAACTTCTATTAATGCGAAAGTCTAAAATTTGATACATAACCAAAGAACAACTTATGGCATCAAAACATTACAAAATAGGGAGCTTTTCTCGACCACTTGACCTCCTTTAACAAAATATCAGATTGAAAACATTTATACTCATATCAGTCCCCGACTATCAGGAGTGTAATCTGATCACTACATTCAAAGCATTGCATCTGAGCAGTCTTCTGTCAGACTATGCATGTATCCCTCTATCAGACATGAGCTTAGATCGGCATGGTTTTTTGCAGGGAAATCTATCCACAGCGGTACCATGGGCTGATGGTTCAGTCCTTCCATGATTTCTATTTATGGAGTGAGACGAGGTTTCAACCACCACTCCTCCTTCATTAACTAATATTTTATCTGGATCAAGACGAGGCTGAGTGCTCGGGGAGATTTCATGTGCTGCTAGTGATTCTTCAAGTCAACCCGACACCTTTAAACCATGATGGTCTCACTTTGTAACCAACATGGGCATCCTCAACTTCTGGTGCAAATTTTGTGAAATCTACACCTTTTTCTCCGCGCTCCCAAAGCATCTAGTGTCAGCATCTCCTCCACTGCACCTTTCTTGCATGTGACCTGGGGCCATGACCGCACACTCATCTCCAAAGGTGCTTTCGAGATTTCAGTTTTCGGGGAACTTGTGCATTACTTCATGCAAATCCTCTGATTCGTGAAGTTTCGAATCCACTACTCTCATCGCCACATGCCCCTCAAGATCTACGGTCCAAATTTCCTTCGGCTTTCGAGAACTGGAAAATCCGCACACTCCTCATTCCAATTCTCCTGCGATGACTTTCTCTATAGCTTGGATCCAGCACCGTGTGTCCTTTTGATCAATGGCTCATGCTCATTTCAGGTTTTAGGACTTCGGTCCTTTGGACGAATAACTTTAACAATCTTTCAGAGTCCTGACTTCTGCAAAAATTTCGCCACCGTCAATCTCTCCCAATGAGATCCGACGGTCGAGACTTATCATGTGCTTGATCTTTGACTTTGGGCCTCAGCTCTTCGGCGCTTTGGGACTCCGACACTTCGGCACGTCGGCTCTTTGGGACTTCTCAATGCTTAACTCCCACAATCCTCTGGAGCGCTGAATTTTGAAGTGAGGGATCTTCCCCCATGTGTCCCCTTGGTTTGGATGGATCAGATTACTTTGGGAGTTCGGGCATCGGCTCTTCGGGAACTTTACGCACTTGTCATTTCAAAACTTTCGAAGCCCATTTCCATGAACCATGGGATTGGTTGCCACCTGTCCCCCACAAGATCAATGACTCATGCTTGCATCGGTTCTCGGGACTTCGGACTTTTGATTTGGAGCTATACTTCGTGCAAATTTGGAATTCTGAATGCCCGTGAGCCACTGATCTGAACTACTTCTAGAATCTTCACCACCAAAAAAAAATTGAACTTGCTTGTTGCTTGTGTTTCAAGCCCAAAATAGATTGTTTTGAAAGCTACGCTTTGAGCTCAAGGCTGATACCTACGCAAGCAAAGGACTGGGCCACCATGAGATCCTTAGACAACTTTATGTGATAACACAATCCCTTCAAGGTATAGGTAAATTTTGATATTCCATTATTTGAAGGACTGATAGATGCGAATGTTGTAGATAAATGGTTGAATCTGCTCGAAGGGTATTTTTCGGTCCACAATTTTTCCGATAGGGAAAAGATCACTTTTGCACTCCTCAAGGTCATTCCCCATGTTAAAGACTATTGGGATACTTACTCTGAGCAAAGGACCGCAGAGGAATCTGCAATGTTTGTGGTGACCCCTACATGGGATTCCTTCTGGGATGCCATTAAAGAATAATACTACCATGTTGGAAGCTACAAGGACCAATACACTAGATGGACCACCCTACGTCAAGAAAGGGACCAGACAATACCATATTTCACCAATATTTTCCATACCTTGCGCACCAAATTGGGTATCAAAGAATCTGAGCGTCATCTGGTGCTCAAATACCGTGGATGTTTGCACAGATACATTCAAACAGAAATGGAGTTTCTAGACATCACCTCATTGGGCACGGCTTATAGGTACGCTGTCAAGATCGAGTGAAAATTTAAGCAAAAAAGGCGAGAGTTTGGATCTGCAAACCCCTCACAGCCGAAGTAGGGAAAAGGCGGCCCCAACCCACACAGCAAGGAACCAAGTTTAGATGGTCACCCTCAGGACAACCAGTCCAAGATGCAAGACAAGAAGGGCAATGAGAAGACAAAGAAGGACACAGAGAAATGGTGTGAGTACCATAAATTCTCTTGGCACAACACCGAAGAATGTCGCTCCAAGCACTCTCTCCTAGCCGAACTGAAGCCTTCCAATTCAGAGGCCAATTTTGATTCTGAATCAAATCCTGAAGGAGAGAAATGGATTATCGATGTTGAACCCAGTGCCACTTTCGCTACCACCAAAGTCCGGCCAAGCGAACCAGAAGAACGAGAGGAAGGGGAATGCCTCTTTCATTCGCAGATGTGGGTAAAGGGGACTCTGCTTCATTTCATTGTTGATAGCGGTAGTCAGAAGAACCCGATTTCAGTAGAGGTTGTCAAGCGGTTGGACCTGCCAATGACACCGCACCCGCATCCCTACACCATCAACGGGCTTCGCCAAGAAAGAGATCTTCGTGTCAACCAACAGTGTCATCTTCCCTACGGCATCAAGCCTTTCAAAGATGAGGAACTGTGTGATATTTCTCGCCTTTAAGTTTGTGATGTTCTTTTAGGACAACCATATTTGTGGAAGCGTCATGTTGTGTATCAGTCTAGACCCCGCAATGTTATTATTACTTTGGGTATACAATTGTACATGATACCAGAGGTAGCGCCGCCTACTGTTATTTCTTTAGTCTCTGCTAAGAAATGCAGTAAGGTCATTTCACAGACCAGGAACTTCGTCTTCTTTGTGATCTGTGCTCACGGTAAGCAGAAGGTCATCGCCACATCCAAGGCCTCTACACATAGCCTCTCTTTGCAGCAGAAGCAAGTGGACAGCATCGTGGAAGAATACAGAGACATATTCTCCTCACCTACAAGTGTACCGACACACTACCAAGTCAAGCATCCAATTGATCTGACCCCCGGCACACCTCTACCTAATGGACCAGTCTATCATTGCTCATTGATGGAAAATGATGAAATCGGGCATCAGATCTAAGAGCTTCTTCAAAAGGGGCACATTAGACCCAACTACTCCCCTTGCGGAAGCCTGAGTGTACTTATGTAGAAGAAGGACGAGACTTGGCGACTCTGCATTGACTATAGAGCCTTAAACAAAATCACAGTAAGGAACTGCTACCCCATTCCCAGAATTGATGACCTTCTTGACCAACTCAAGGGGGAAAAGTTCTTCAGCAACATTGACCTAAAGTATGGCTACCACCAGGTTCCCATCAAACCAACTAATGTATGGAAGACATCCTTCAAGTCTAAAGAAGGTCTCTTCGAATGGCTAGTCATGCCCTTTGGCTTAACAAATGCACCAACCACTTTCATGAGGTTGATGGATGATGTATTGAGACCCTTCACCAACTACTTTGTGGCAGTATATTTAGATGGCATCCTCATGTTCAGCAGAATGTGGGAAGAGCACATGCGGCATATTCAACAGGTTTTGATCACTCTGCGGCATCACAAGCTATATGCCAACTTGGAAAAATGCTCTTTTGGCATGAACAAGGTCCAATACTTGGGATACATTGTTGATGAAAAAGGGGTACATGTTGATCTAGCTAAGATCCAAGTCATCTATCATGGGCCAACCTCAACCACATCGATAGAGCTTCGAAGCTTCTTAGGACTAGCCAACTTCTACCGAAGGTTCGTGTTGGGATTCTCCCATATTGCATGGGCCCTCAGCTTGGTGAACAAGGGCGGTGGCAGGGCCAAGTTCGTGTGTGGGAAGGAATAACAACGAGCATTGGATGATCTGAAGCATCGCTTGTGCTCAGCTCCAGTAATCTCCTTGCCCAATCTGCAGCAACCATTCGAGATTGAGACTGATGCATCCGACTATGATGTGGGCGTAGTTCTCACTCATCACGGTCATCTGGTGGCATACAATAGTGAGACACTCTCAGATACTGTCAAGAAATACCCTACCTATGACAAGGAAATGTATTCCATTGCACAAGCCTGTCGTCAATGGAAACATTACATTATGGGAAAGGAGACAATCATACACATTGATCACAAGCCTCTGTAGTTCATACAAACACAAGAGAAATTGCAGAACGATCGCCATCAAAAGTGGTCCACCTTCCTGCAACAGTTCCATCTTGACATCAAGTATAAGACAAGTATCTCAAATCGTGTCGTTGACTGCCTCGATCGACCTCTTGTGGTTGCACTTACCATTGTGCTCCATTCATGTGGACATGAAGCATCTGAGTGGCCCCAACTTTATCAGCAAAATCCAGACTTCGCCACCACCTATCATCTCTTGGGTATAGGTGCGAATTTCACCAATTTTCACATCCAGGATGAACTATTATGCCACATGGGCCATCTCTGTGTTCCTACAAGCGAGCGTGTAAAGCTAATTTGGGAAGCCCACTACAATCGGATGGCAAGGCATTTTGGCGTGGAGAAAACTATGGTTGTTCTTCAGAAACATTTTTACTGGCCAAAACTTTGACATGACATTAGGAAGTACATCAGATCTTGCCTTGCATGTTCCATTGCCAAGCCAACCATCAAGAAGTAAGGCTTATACTCCCCTCTTCCTACTCCCGAGAAGCCTTTGGAATCCATCTCAATGGATTATATGCCTGGCGTTTCGTCCACCAGGCAAGGAAATGACTGCATATTTGTGGTCGTTGATCAGTTTTCGAAGATGGCCATCCTCACAGCGTGCAAGAAGAATATCACATCGGTAGAAACTGTCAAGCTCTTCTTCGAACGAGTGTGGGTCCACTTTCGGATACCACAGACCATCATCTCCAATCGGGACAACAATTTCCTCAACACATTTTGGTCGAGTCTCTATTCATTGTTGGACACCAAGCTCACAAAATCCACTGCTTTCCACCCCCAAACAGACGACCAAACAAAGGTCGTCAATTAGATGATTATGCACATCCTACGTAGGTACAATTCTAAGCATCGACATACATGGGACAAGAGTCTCCCCTATGTTCAACACAGTTACAACAAGGCCTTCCATAGCTCCACCGGCCATAGCCCATTTCAGGTGGGGTTGGGATTCCAACCTTTGGGACCCATTGATGTTGCACTTCCTCTTGCCACCACACAGAAAAAATCTGCCCATGATCAGTCTGCGACCAACAAAGCCACCAAATTCATTGAGTGGATTCAGCACATCCAACAACAGGTCTAGGAGATTTTGCAGAAATCCAATGCTAAGTACAAGCAATGCCATGATCAACACAGGGTACCACACCAGTTTCAGGTTGGCGACAAAGTCTGGTTACATTTGCAGAAGGAGCGTCTCACAGAGCCCCACCGGAAACTCTACTCACTTTGTTATGGGCCTTACACTATCACCAAGGCCATGGGTAGCAATGCTTTTGAGCTCAACACTCCACCCTTCCTTGGCCTACACCCAATGTTCAATGTGGACCTCCTTCGACCATATTTTTCACCATTATTGGACACCTCATAGATCGCAGAACAACTAACACCCACAGAGCTCAATATTGATTGCATGGAACATGAATCCACTGATCAGATAGTGGACACACAGGTCAAGGGCACTCTCCAGCAGAGGATCCAGCTTTATTGGTTTGTCAAGGCAAGGCAACTCTTCCACCAAGGCAAGTGGCTCACCCGGGGCCAATTCCAGCATAAGTTTCCTCATCTGATGGGGGAACTCAATGCAATGGAGACCATTGCTTCCTAAGGGGGGAGGATTGATCTAGTTGGCTATTGGTGGCCACCCACCTATTCCAGTTGGCTCCTCTTTGATCCAGTTGGTTATTGGTGGCCACCCACCTATTCCAACTGGCTCCTCTTGTCCATTTTTAGTTCAACACGTTCTTATGTACTTATTTGTAGTTGTGGGTTCTAAACTTTTGTGGTTGTATGAAGCCCTACACATCTTCCAGGTGGATATTGGTGGCCTCTCACCTAATCCAACTGGCTTATTTTGTATGTTTTCATGTCATCACATCTTGTTGTACTTCCAGGGCCATTTTGGAGGCCTAAACAGTGTTTTTTTGGCTCGCCATAGTCAAATTGTAGACAGAGTCAAAGTTTGATGGCAGAATGTGTAGTTCTCTAAAAGAACTCTCCAACGGGCTATCACGAGCCTAAAATGGAGGTCGTATGCAAAAGTTACGACCCTGGGAAGTTGACGTACCAACTTACCCATAGGGGCCCACATGACTTTTGACATTTCACCTCCTATGGTTAGGTTTTTGGATGTCTAGGGTTTTTGCATTCATTAGTAATATCAAAAATGCCTCTAGAGCCTCATTGTAATTCATTTTTCTCAGACGAATGCGCGTAGCAGCCACATCTCTTCTCAAAGATAGCTACCACCATTCAAGCAAGTGTTTTAGTTCTGCAGTTTTGTAGTTTTTGCCTATTTCATTTATTTAATAGAAGATATTGTTCACTAGATATCTATGTTATTATTCATATCTATGTGTTTATTGTATTCAGTCTGTAATTAGTTCATTCCACTCCTAAATCTAGATCAACCTCCACATATATTCTAGCACAGGCTTGAAGTCCCTTTCATGGTTCAGCATGATCAATATATTTTCCCAGTGAGTTATGGATATTTCCTATGGTTTCATCATTCCAGCAGTGTAGTGGAAGGAATGGAAATCTTACCCACACATGGACTGCTAAGGGGATATCATTTTCTAGACTGAAATTATAAGTAAATTTATTGAGATACATTCCATGAGCACCCATGAAATATGGGCCGCTTCAAAATATCAAGTCCCTGTCTTCTTCTTTTTTCAACTAAGAAAGCAAAGAAAGCCTTACCGCAAAAGGCTGTCAACATCTGTCCCTGGATAAGTTTGCGCCAGTTCAATTCCAACCAATGATGCATAGCTTTTGGGGAGGGCCATAAACCTGTGAACTGCCCTATCAATCCTTTGTCATCCAGTCTGAGTGCTAGCGATCGAGCCAAAGCATCATGCACAACTACCTTTGGGATTTATCTCCATTGTTTGACGATTCAGGATGGAGTTGCCTTGTGCACCTTTGCGTAGGAGGAGATTAGGGCCTGAAAGGCTTGTAGATCCAAGGATGAGGACTTGGGGGGGGGATCTCCCACCTCAGAGGGGGCAATGGCAACCTGCACACGATCGCAAGGGTTCGAAAGCGCCTTAGAAGCCCTAACCCTAGTGTGGCACTTGCACTGGTAGGATGAAGGAGTGTGAAAAGTAGTTTTGTTACTAAATGTATTGAGTTTCTTTTAAATAGATTCATGGAAGGCTCCTTCGATTTGATTATTTTGTTTTAATAAGTTAGACATTGTGAGTAAAGTATAAAGGATACTTAGGGAGTTGAGAGATGCATGAATAATCCTTCAATCTAATTAAGTGAATGATAAGATATGTATGAAATGTATAAACCTATGGGAGAGGAAGAGGAGTGGTTATAAAAAATGAATGTTCCGTTAGTAGGATTTGCAATTTTTCAATAAAATTATTAACTTGCAATATGATAAGAAAAAAACATAGGGATGAGTGCCTAATGAAGATAATGCATGCTATTGCTATTGAAAGAAGTGTGAAGGGTATAAGAATGAATGAGGCATCTTACATACAAAATGAGCTTCTTATAGATTGCCTAAAAACCCAACAATTAGGAAAGGACTATACATATAACTAGATTGTGTTATTGTTAATATTAATTTTTCTATGATATTTGGAAGAAAGGCAATATACAAAGCAAGTGGAGTCTTCATCTCCATCACCTCAGATTAAGGTGTGGTGGATATCTAAAGGTAAAGGGGAACAAAGTATTAATGAGGATACATTGCAAAGTAGCTAGTCCTTTACCCTAACTTGTTTGTTAAAAAATAAATATAAATACCCATCTTGCTCTTTTATACATCTATTTCTTTATTGTTTACACAAGTTATGAGCATCGTAGACTTTAGGCACATTAGGAAATAAAAAGTACACACTCTTATATCCATCTATTTCTTTACTATTTGCATAAGCCATGACCATTGTAGCCTTTAGGCACATTAGGAAATAACAATACCCAAGCATGAGCAAAGACCGAAGATGAAGGAATTTGAATTGGTAGGGGTTGCTAGTTCAAAAAAATTGGACAAAAATTTGGAATTACCTATTTTTAAATTGAAGAAAGAAAAGCTAGTTAAAAAAAAAAATTAGATAGGAGTTAGAAGTCATCTTTATCTTTTTTTTTAAAGAAAGAAAAGCTAGTACAAGAATTAGAAATTTTCATTAGATCCATATCATATCGAATTCGAATTCAATACCTATTCTCTACAATGCAATGCAATATTGCACTTATGGTTTTAGCTCGATGTTTATTGTTTGTGGAAAATAATGCCCATATTTGAGGAAATAAATGTGCTTGTGCATGAGATTTGATGTATACCTTATCGCTACTTCAACATATATATAATGAGTATAGCCAAAGGTTTTGTTTAACCAAGGAGTTCATAAATATTTTGGTTGGTCATGGAGTTCATCAAAATAAGTGTAGTGTTCTTTTATATTTTAACAATTTAAAAACCTAAAAAGCTACTTCTTAAAACTATCAAGAAGTATTATAATTAGTTACAAATTACAACAGTTGTTGCTCTAAGAAATGTGGCTAACACTTGAAATTACTTGGGAGACATTTCATGGAAGGAAACTACTTTTATAAGTACAATCCCTATAATTTATAATGAAAGTGATATTATTATGACTACATTTTTTTAGCAATCAAGGACTAGCATAGCACAGTGCTCGTGACCTCGCCATTCAAAATTATTCATAAAATCAACAATTTTGTAACACAAAGGAACACAATTTTCACAAAATGCACTTGGAATTTATTTGACAAACAACATGAACCACCATATAAGAGAAAGCGAAAGCTTTTACATGCACGAGGGAACTTATGTATCTTGCCACGATAATTTATGGAAATCATCTCCATGTTTTTACTCGTCGTAGAACTTGCTATCAATGTGTCTTAGCTATGTTTTGCATATCTCATTAAATTTTTCCATGCATCTCTAAGAGCTACGAGTATTAAAAATGCACTAATGTCAAATTAGCAACCCCACCTCTCTACTTTTGTTCTTGGTGGGGCTCTGTCATATGATTTCTTGACTTGGAATTGTTGGTGCCTTTGTTTATGATGCCTTCACATAGTAAATTGAATATGTTATTGGTAGCGCAAATTAAAGTGTTACCTACTCTCCCATGGTGTCCCTATTGTTGAATCCTCTAATGCTTTCCTTCTATCTACCTTCATCATTGTTATCTTTGCTTTTGGATATCAAAATTGATCTTCTTTGACTCCTTGTATGATCCAAAATGGATCTAGGAAGGCCTAAAAATCAAAGTTCTCGGAATCAGACGAAACCAACACCATTTCGTCGGGCTCGTCGCGTTGATTACAGCCATATATTTTTTTCCAAAAATGGACACTATATGCGAAAGATATCACGTTCTAATCAATTTCCCAAACATGCAAAAAAGTCAAGTGGTCAAAGTCAACAGGATGTACTGCTGACGTCAGCAGTACGACAGGTGATGTCAACAAGGACGCGTGTCAGCACGAGGAGGTGACATGTGTCACCCGATTTTGGCATTTTCTAGTTGAGTTGGACCAGTACAGAAATGACACATGGCATTGTACAAATGTGACACGTGGTAGTCCGTATGTGACATGGCCCAATGACATGCCAACATGTGGCAGTACGAAAGACAAGTGGTTGTATGGATGCTGACGTGGCAGGGTGACTAGGCAGTACATATGTTGACGTGGTAGGTGACTTGGCAGTATAGATGTTGACATGGCACGACACGTGGTTGTATGATAGTGACGTGGCAACTCACTATGCATGTTGACTGTGTGGTTATGGACCGTATGAGTGAACCATAGGGTGACAAATGGCCCAATCAGAGGGTGCCACGTGGCACCCCAAATTTTGCCAATATTGGTTGGGTCAAAAAAATTGGTCCAGCTCCGAGGGATTCGAACCCTTAACCTAAGGGAGGAGCCACGTCTTCACGAAAGGGGGTGCACCATCCAGTTACATGTGTGACTTGTTAAACCAAATGGTCGAATTTATATTTAAATTGCAATGTGGCATGGTTTTAGGGCTAAGCCCTAGTCGACGGTGCCAACGCATAGCCACATGGCACCCCGCGCAACCAGGGCTAAGAACCAGAGGTCGACACCATGGATTGGGGCGCGTGGAGAGTTAGCCTATGACCACATGGGCCATTCACACATGACCATGACCGGAGGATAAGGGGTCAGTGCGCCAGCACTCAGCCCAGGGCCATATGGCAACGCCCCATATGCCCAAGGGCCAGAAGAAAGGGGGTTGCACCCAAATATTTTCCATTTTTGGGTTTTTAAACTTTATATTAAGATTTTATTAGGTTTTTATGCTGATTTTGGGAGATTTTGCCCTTTTTTAGGGGATTTGGAGCCCGATTTGATGCCAGATATTGGGAGGAAGTTGGGATAGGATCACCAACTCAAATCCTATATAAATCATAGGTTTTTGACAGACCAGGAGGTTCAGAATTGCATAATGATGATGATTTTATGAAGCTTGAAGCCATTTTTATGCAGGGAAGCCATTGAGGAAGTGAACTTTGGAGGCCAATTCTGGGAGTTGCGCTCAACCTGTTTCAGTGCCATCAGTTGTGTTGGATTCTTGAGGTCGAGAAGAACACAACCAGACTATTTTGTAATCATTTTGATACATTTATGATGTACTTTTGAAGCATTGAAGAGAAATAAGAAAGCCTCCCCCACTGAGACAAAGGCCCAGAGACGTAGGCAATCTTGCCTAACTCCGTTAACAACCTTGTTGTTATGGTTTGTTGTTCTTTATGCTTATGTTCTGATCTGCATTTCTTTACGATGGTTGCTTATAATCTCTCATTAAGTTCTTTTTCTTTCCTTAATTCCTAAATGGTTATTGAACACATGCTTAAAACTTAACCAAGTCTTTAAAGATCATTTTCGGATCAAGTGGTATCAGAGCAGGTTGACAGTTGGTTGTTTGAGTTTGCATGATTACCAGGGAAAAGCTAAGTCATGGTGAAGGTGATCTTGTAGAAGGAGATCTAGAGATTGGATCGAGAAAGAGGACTTCTCAAAGTGAGAAAATGGCATTGGAAGAAGGAATGTCTTAGAATGAGATAGAGTTGCAAAAGACTTTATTCGCCATGTCTGAGATGGTAAAGGTATTAGATAAGGATTACTTGGAACGGAAGAGAAATTTCCAAGGGGAATATTCAAAACAAGACAAAAGTGAAGAAGGAGAGGATCCTCCTAAACCTCCTCCTTCACCTCCTCCTTCACCTCCTTCTTCTCCATCCTCTTCTTCTTATTCAAGTACAAGTTCAAAATATACTGCAAGAAAACATTCCCATAAACATAAACATGATATGCCTTTACTTAAGCTTGATGTGAAATTTGAAATGCCCACGTATGATGGTGAAGTCAATGTTGAGAGGCTTGATAACTAGGTTAGACAAATGAAAGTTTATTGCAGTGTGCAACAAATCAAAGATGAGGCAACACAAATCAAGTTGGCATCGCTTCATCTTGCAGGCACAACTCTCATCTGGTGGCAGAGTAAGTTGCAACATGGTACTCAACAAGTTGGTAATGTATTTCCATCATGACAAGATTTTGTTTTTGCACTTAGAAAGCAATTTTATCCTTTGGGTTATAAGAAAAAAGCTTTAACTAAATGGCAAAGTCTTAAACTAAGAAAAGGACAAACGGTGCAAGAATACAAGGATGAATTTTGTAAAATGGCCTTAATGTTAAATATTCCATTACATACACAAGAAACTCTTATGAAGTATATAGGAGATTTACCTGCACATATTCGTAACATTGTATTTATGTTTGGACCTACTAATCTTGATGAGGTTTTTGTTCAAGCAACGTATATTGAAGTAGGGAAAACAAGAGTTGGTGCATCAGGGGAATCGTCTTCAGGGAAAGAGGACAAAAGAAAGGGGCATGGAAAGAAAGCAAATTCAACGACAAGGAAGGAAGAGAAACTCTTTTGCAAGCATTGCAAGAAAGAAGGGCATGATGATGACCATTGTTGGAAATTGCACCCAGAGAAGAGACCGAAGAGGTTGAAAGAAAGGAAAGGGATGCAAACAGTTGCAACAACAACACGACCAACAGACTTGGGATATGATTCAGGTGATGAGACTAAGATCACAGCAGTTGGTTTAACAGGTAAAATTGGTGATGGATATGATTCTAGAAGTATATTGTTTCACATAAGGGTGATATTGAAATATACTAAGATCGACACATTGATAGATAGTGGATCTCAATCTAACTTGATTTTAGAGGAAGTGGTTAAACAAATGGGATTGACAACTAAGCTACATCATAAACCTTACTCACTTAAATGGATAAGCAACAATCATAAATTGCACATAACAAAGCAATGCACTTTAAAGTTTGCAATTTCATCAAAGTTTGTGGATGAGGTAACATGTGATGTGATGCCACTCAATGAATGTGGAATGGTCTTAGGCAKCCCTTATTTGTATGATTKAAAAGMAATCTTCTACAGTGAACATAATCAATGTCGCTTAACTAAATAAGGCAATGAATATGTTATACATGCTCATCRCTTAAAAGCAAAACAATCTCTTCAAACAATGGAACAATTAAGGAAGGCATCTTATGCAAGAAACACACATATAATTGTGCCAAGTAAATCAGTTGATCTTAAGCATGAACATGATATGGTTGTGGAATGGAAATTCAATAATACTTTGCTTCAAGATAAGTTRATGTCATGCAAGCACATCAAACATATTAGTTCATTTGCAGTCATATTTATGATGTTATCGYTGCTAATGTTTTCAGCATGGATGGTAGTGGCTTCAGTAAGATGTGAAAGAGTTCAAGTGGCTAACAATATGCTCTCAGTTGTCATGGTTGTTTTGCAATTGATTATGATGCGACAKGTGCAAAGGACGGAGTTTAAAGGCAAAGGACAAGTGGGGTTGCCTATCCCACACTTGATGACTGGTTGGCCAATTCTGGGAGCTACACTCAACCTTTTTCAGTGTCGTCGGTTGTGTTGGATTTTTGAGGTCAATAAGAACACAACCAAACTATTTTTGTAATCAATTTGATACATTTATGATGTACGTTTGAAGAATTGAAGAGAAATAAGAAAGCCTCCCACACTGAGACAAAGGCTCGGAGACGTAGGCAATCTTGTTGAACTTCGTTAACAACCTTGTTGTTATGGTTTGTTTTTCTCTATGCTTATGTTCTGATCTACATTTCTTTATGATGGTTGCTATAATCTCTCATTAAGTTCTTCTTCTTTCCTTAATTCCTAAATGGTAATTGAACACATGCTTAAAACTTAACCAAGTCTTTAAAGATCATTTTTGGATCATTGTAGACCTTAATCTCAATATGGATATGAATATGAATCCCGTACTACTACTACTAGTGGATATTATACATGGTCTCAAGCTTGAGGTTGTGTGAGAGTTATATAGTAGACAAATAGGATTTGGATAGCCAGTTCCCAAAGAGTAGATGAGGTCGAGTGTTATCTTTCTCATTCATGTTGATAGAGTTTTGGTTGAGTGTGATATGGTTCATAGGAGAAGGATTTGTTGGGTAGCATTAAGCGATATCTGCCTACATTAGGTAAATCATCCACCTGCACCCAAAAAATCAATAGAAATAAGCCTTCATGGTTAAAATCAATAGAAATAAGTCTTCATAGTGTAATGGTAGTTGTACTTTGAACTATTGTTATATTTCATGTTTAGATGCATTCCATTTGCACTAATGCATTGGGGATTGGAAGATATGCTCTTGAAGCACATGTAGACCACTTGCATCATTTCCTTAAGTGTAGAGGTAGAGGACCTTTGAAATCGGTGCTAATTAGAATCCAATAACTTCCACGAGTGATAGGTGGTGTGCTAGGTAGTGATGAGGCGGTACAAGAAGTTCATGGAAAGTGCATTGAACTCCATGAGGAAACATTGTCATGATTCAAACAGACTTATTGATTGTAAATCCAATGCTTGCATAGATCATATAGTTTATGTTTTGAATAATATAAACTTGAAATGTATAGTACTAGCATTGCATTAATGCATCAATATGTCAAGAAATTTTAATGTTCAAGTTCTACGTCGTAGGGAAGGATTTCTAAATTAGCATTTAAGAACTAAACTATTTGATAAAGTTGAGATCATGTTAGAGAGGCCGTGGCTATTACAGGCAAGACAATGCAGGAAATCTCTGAGTAAAACCAAGCCTAACTCTGTTGTCGCTATGGTAAAGTCACTGATCACAATCAAGAATAATAAGTGTGCATAATACTATTTAATTTCAGCCCAATAAAAACTAATTCCTACTTTTATATGGAAATCTTTGAAATTTTGTAAAAGTTATTAATTTTAATTAATTTTCTATTCTCACAAATATGACAATATTTCATAGCCATTTTAATCACACCATGATATTTTAGCTAATATGTTAGTTAATAAAAAATTAACATATTAAAATTTAAAAATTGTGAAAATGTTTTATTTATTTGTTTTTTAAATAGCATAAATTAATAAATTATTGTGATAAAACTTTGATAAATTTTATAAAAATTAATAAAAACTCTTACCCAGTCAAAGTAGATTGACTCATAATTGAAAGTTATAGTCCTTGGTTGGATAGTGACTAATAATTAAGAATTTGAAAATTAATGTAACTTTATGATGTCTTAGACATCAAGAAAAATGCATATGTAATTGAAAGCTATAGTCCTTGGTTGGATAGTGACTAATATAAATTTATGATATCTCGAACATCAAGAAAAATGAATATACTTAATTACTGGGTTAAAAAGTATGAAGTGGCTATTTGATCTACTTTATGTATTTACAACACACGCATGACTTGACCTAAATTTTCATGGTCACATCCCTACCCTGAGGTTCTCGAGAAAATGAAAGTTTTTTTTTTTAAGTAAAGAACAATGATAATGGGAGAATTACTTAATGTTAACCCCAATGGGTGAAAGCAAGACATATTAAAAAATAAATTTTATATGAGAACATTAGATCGAAAGAAAACAAGCACAACATTGTAGATAATCTTAAGGATTGATATATAAATTTATTGAAATTATTTATATTTGAGATAAATGATTACAAGGAAGAATGAGAGGATGAGAAAAGGATAAAAAAAACATTATTTCATATAAAGAAAATAAGTATGTTTAAAAAAAGCAAGTAACATATGATCGAGGAAGAAAAGGATATCATGATCTTTCACTGAAAAGTGAAGAATACATGAATAATTCAATCATGGAAATAAAATGAACACACTTTAAATATTGTAAATTTTAAAACACACAAAATGGACATCACAAAAGTACAAGTACATATATAGATATCGATAAGACAATTGAATCAAAATAAGTTTACTCGAGAAATTAAACAATCAAAGATAAGTCTTAAACCAAGTCGATTCCTCCATGCAAGTATTTTGTTGTATCATCATTATCAAAGTTACCATACTTGACTTAGAGTAATATTTTGTTGTATCATCATTATCAAAGTTGCCATGCTTGACTTAGAGTAATACTTGCTTTAGCCAAAGAGTCAAACTTGACTCGAGGAGTGGATGATAGAAAATATATTGTTTTGTTTCACAAATGCTAATTTTTTTGTTAAATTTGTTGAAAATTGGAAAAAACACATTAAGTTCTATTTTCTTTGTGCAAGCTCTCATGGATTCAAGTCAATTACTAAACATTATGAAATGGGGGTCTCATTTTAACTTTCATAGTTAAAAATTCAAGTTAATTAAAGTAAAAATAAGTATAAGGTAAATGTCAACACTAACTTAAGGATTTAATGTTAAAAGTTAAATACAATCTCGTATTTTTTTTGGGGTCTAGCAAATTATTGATTAAGATTTCCAAGTGTGAGCCCACTTTTTTTAAACCAAACAAACCCTTTTTTTGAGAAATTTGTGTTGAAGTACCAATTTAGGAATGCATACCCAATTCATGGTACAATTCCTAATAGTGTTTTGGGACGTCTACCTCGAATGAACCATTAAAGGTAAGCATACCCAAATTGGAGTACATTTCTTGGTTAAGTACCCATTCATGAAAGTACACACACTCAAATTGGAGCACATCTATTTATTCTTGTTGGATTGTAGGCATACCCAAATTGGAATACATCTCTCGAGCAAGAACCTATTTAGGATGGTATCCATATCCCAATTACATTCTTTTTTTTTCCCGGAATCAATAAATAAATAAATAAAACACACTTTCTATTAACAAATTAGTTTGTACATTATGTTATCACACAATCTGTAGTTTGGGAAAACCCCAACCCAATCTACGGAAATGTGAAGACTACAAGAGTACCTACCCACTATCACCTCAGATAGACACTCCCCTTGCTTTAGTGATGATGAAATCACCACTAGGGGGGAATCCTGGTGACACTAGGGGGGTTGAGATGGAAAGTGAGAGAATGACCAATGGAATCCCCTATAGGTTAAGATTGGAGAACGAGTGAGGCTTTAAAATGAGTCTTGTGGAGGGAGAATGGTTGCCAAGTGTTGTGTACCTGCAAAACAATGTTGGCCATGCCTGGAACAAGACAAACGATAGATATACAATCCTTAAACCAATGGGAATTAAGCAAGAAGCCTTGCTATCCCAAATTGAAGCAATATGGAAATATATAAATCAACAACAAATGATATTAATAGATGCAAATTTAACCATCAAACACCAAGTACAAAATGTTGGAAATTTGTACGTTTACAAAATTTTGTAAAGATCAAGTACATTTACAAAATGTACAAAATTTGTAAACGTTTTACAAATTATTATATTCATCTGGTGCTTTACGAATTAAGAAAACCACAACTTCCTAAGTACTATTAATTACGGATCGTCGGGCAATGTAGAAATTTAAGAAATGGTGATTTCCATATAAAAACAATATTTTTTCTATTTTAAAATCAACGGTGCACTTTGTAAACAATGTGCCCCGGTGCATGTTTCAGCAAAATGCACACCAGCAACTGTGAAAAGGATTTTTAATAATATTTTGAATTGAAATAAAGTGGTGTTGTTTACAAACAAATACGCTTCAGTGCGCTTACTGTGTACAGAGAGCATTGGTCATCGCGAAGGCATGTTTTAAAAACAAAAATCCAACAGCGACATGACGGTTTAGGATTCAATGCAATGAGTGGTTTCATTGCAACATATAGGAAACACTCATATATAAATAACCAAACCCTATAAATAAGTTGTGCTTAAAAAAAATCTTCTTGTGAAATATAGAAGGAGAAAACAAAAGAATAGTCGAGAAATTAGGGCTTCCAATATTGAAGGTAACTATGAAACCTTTTTTTTAGTTTGGAAATGTACTAAAAGTTGTTTGAATCAAATATGAGAATGATCAACATGATTAATAGAATGAAATTATATACCTGAAATTTCTCCTCTGTAGATTTCTATGTGATCTACATTACTCCCCTTCGAATTTGGCTCTTCACAAAAATCTACCCACTTGGAAATATTTGTTGATAAATCTTTGTTGCACAAATATCCTCTCTAAAATTTGGAAAACAATGAATATAGTTTTCCTTTATAAACACAAAAAATCAAATTGCCGCTCTTTTTTCCGTTGTATATTTCGGGGCATTGATGATAAACACGTGCGTTTTTTTTTTGTTTTTTGTTTTTCAAGTTACGTTTTTTGGTACAGTATGTCGTGCATAGCACACCAGTGCGATATGCATAACACACTGATTTATTTTTGTAATAAATTTCAAAGTATTTATAGTAAGAGTGCATTATTTTCTAACTTGCTTTAGTCGGTGCGATACACTGTTTGAAACACACCAGTGCCACGTGTAATTAATAATGCATTGGGGTGGTGTGTAAGTAACAACACACTGTAAGATAGTTACATTTGCATAATGCAAATGCAAACAAACATATTTAAAGTTTGCAGAGGTTTTGTTTTGCGGAGACAATAACGGAGGTCAGTCTTCGTTGCTTATCTCAATTAGCCACACTAGTGTGTTTTGTTTATACATATGCACTGATACGTTTTCAAATGATAAAACGCACTGGTGGGGGAGAGAGGGAAGGGGATATAGTGAGTGAGAGAGGGAGGGGGATAAAGATTGAGGGGGGGAGAGGGGTTGATGCAAGAGAGAGAGAGGGGGAGATATAGGGAGAGACGGGGAGGGAAGGAGGAAGAGAGTGAGAGAGGGGTTGAGCATCAAATTCACATATTCAATGTTCAATGAGGATATTTTTAGGGATTGAGTAACATTTTCAGATTTTGTAAAGCCGAATTGATATTTTTTGTATACTTGGGTAGAAAAAAACAATGATATTGTAGAAAAAAGAAATGATTTTTTTAAGAGTGTTCTCAAGTTATAAAAGTTATTTGAAGTAAGATTGTTCTATGCTACCCAAGATGATAGTTTTTGGCTCAAATGCAGGAAAAAAAATAATTAGAATATCAAATGGCTAATTCTTCAGATTCCAGTGTTGCCTCAATCTGTATCTTTGGAACTCCTTCAGGTTCTCTCACACCGATTACAGTACATCTAGATTTTATTGATAGTTCATTTATCTCATTGAATTTATGTTATGTATGCAAGTGCAGTTTAATAATTGTTCATTGAATTTTGCAGGAGCGAGTTTAGATGCTCAAGATATTCTCATGGTCCCAAAATTCAGCAAACTCTTATAAAGAGAAAGATACCGCAAGCAGGTGTTTGATGAAAATGGACATCTTCTTTACCCTACCAATCCTAACATGCCATATTCCAACAACCATCCTGGGTAAACAATATTACACCATGAATTTGATCTCTTTTATGTAGACAACCCCATAGGGCGTAAGAAAACAATGTCTGAGTAATTGTATTTTTGGATTTTCAATGGAACTAATGTAAATGTATTGCTTAATTCGACATTTGTTTTATAAAGGGGTTGGTTTCATGTTTATTATTGGGAACAAATGCCCATGCTTCTAATAAGTGTTTGGTATAATGTTTGAACATATTAAAAGCATTGTGTTACTAATATTATCATTGTATTGTTTATTTTTTTGCAATTGGGATTTTGATTCTACCATCTACCGGTGCACCCCACTACAATGTCAAGTCGTGAGTTTGTTGCTAAACTAAAAGAGCTCGGAGAGGAAGCATAGAGAGAATGGTTGAAACAACCACCTATTTAATTCCCACTACATCCTAAGTGACCAATTTAAAACCTCGATAGTAACATTAGTTATTCACATGTTGGGGATGAAGGCAAGGATATAGAGGTTGGTATGGATGATTTCTTGTGGGATACCCAGACCATGGAGGGAATGTTGTTAGATGCATTCCTGCAAAATGAACTAGGGTATGACACTAATGTCGTAGATACCTTCTAAGAAAGCCAGAAATTTGCTTCCATCATCCCTCTATTTGGTCCAGTAAATGAGTCTGCAAGGTCTGCCCAGCTAGGGACAACAATGTTAGTGTAAACTTGAAAGTAATGTATGGTATGCCATACGCATGTTTCACGACACTTTTGAGGTAACTAAGCATTAAGTCACCTAAATTTTCAAAGAATCTTATCACATAATGAAGGAAGAAAAAGGTTGATTTTAATCATGCTTAATGATATTGTAAATTTCTACTGCCCACTAACTGCGGGTTATTCAATGATAAGGTACTTTTGAGTGATAATCGCTTTCCCGATAGATGCATAGAGGAAAAGCAAATGCTGAAAATGTTGGGTGTTGAGTACAATATCATACCACGCATGTCTGAATGATTGTATTTTATACATAAATGAATATGCGGAGAAATACATACGTCCAAAATGTGGGCATGACAGGTTCCATAAATCAAAAAACAAGCGTAAGGCATATGGTCCTCCTCGTAAGATATTGAGGCACATATCTATAATTCCAAGGATTCAAAGTCTCTTTCGTTGCAAACAATTAGCCATGTTGCAGGGGTGGCATGCCTCACATAGAAGTGAGCCATGAGTTATGTTCATCCCAACAGATTCAATAGCCATGCAACATATAGAGAATACATGGTCCAATAAATTCAAGGATGAGGTATGAAGCCTCCAATTGATTATAGTTATGGATGGAGTTAACCCATATTCCCTCCAAATACCAACTATTCTATATGGCCAGTAGTAATGATCAATAACAATATCCCCCCATGGAAAAATGTTCTATTGGGTGTGAAGGCACCTTCTTTATATGGGTCAAATCTATGTCATTGCTTCACTGTAGATGGGAATTTGTCATGGTTGAAATCACATGACCGTTTGAATCTTCTAAGGGTATGTGTTTTAAATACATGATTCTTCTAGTTCTATATTGATGTCAGTAAAAATATGTTATGAACTCACAGATTTATGGAAATTAATTATGTGTGTGTCTATTTTGTAGTGTCAGTATCCTTTATTAGCGTGTGGTTGTCTGGACCATGACTTCCCCCAGGACCTGCGACATGTCATATCGAAATTATTTGCATTTGTACATTGGATCACATCAAGGGAGATTCATATGGCTAGCATTCCATGATGGTGTCGATAGATAGCTAAGATTGTTTGTATGTTTGAGAAGGAACTACCCATTAGTTTATGGACATGCAAGTCCATCTTCTAATTGACCTACCTAATGAGGTTGAGTTAGTTGGGTTGCTCTTATGCCGTTGGATGTTCTTATTAGAGAGGTATAAGAAAAAATTGGAGGTTTTGTTTGACAAAGGGAAAAACCGAAGGACTCTATAGCTAAAGGGTACATCGTATACGAGTCGTTCTATTATGCTAGTGAGCACATCAAGTAAATTGATGACACAAAAGGGGTATTTGTTAGGACGGCCATCAAGATGAGGACAAAAGGGAAAGGGAGCTACTCCAAACGAACGGAAAAAGAGACTTGATAAAGAGTAAGACAGTTATATTTCGTCAATTTAGTACAAAGAAAT
Source organism: Picea glauca (assembly GCA_000966675.3). Classification (NCBI taxonomy): domain Eukaryota; kingdom Viridiplantae; phylum Streptophyta; class Pinopsida; order Pinales; family Pinaceae; genus Picea; species Picea glauca. The sequence goes on from JZKD02S0161352.1 coordinate 541,605, forward strand.
TGTTTACAATGAAGTTGATAATATATATTTCATCCCATGCTATTTATTTTAAATTCTTTTATACATCAGTGAATTTAGAAATTTTGATGCCATCAATAAATTCATTCTTTAAGTTGATAACATATATTTGATATCGTGCTATTCTCTTTGAATTTTTGTTACATTAGTGGATTTTGAAATGGATGCCATCAATAAATTCATTCTTTACAACGTGGAGACAACACGACCATGGGTCATGTTATATGAAGAGAAAAGAAGGAAGTAGGACAGTGACAGGAAAGCATTTAGACGGTGCACATTTGTATAATAACTAAACATAGGTATCAAGTGCAACAAATCTATAATAACTTCTATGAGTATCATATTCTATTTATAATATTGCACATTTGAATTGTAACATGTATTATGTTTTTATTAATGCTTCGGTTATTAAACATATGACACCGCCCTCTGTTCACATTTTTACAGATGCATTTCTTCCCGTGTATGTGGACACGTGGACATGATTTTCACACTGAGTATGTTGATGATGGCCACATCACCCGAGATTGTGGAGTGGAGGTTGAGTTTGACGAATCTAGTTGTGCTAGCCACCGTGATGAAAACCTGATAGAGAGGAAGTTAAGTTACATTGCAAAGATACAAAAGATCATGCAAGTGGACTTCTCATTGTTTCAATGTGTTATTTTTTGTTGCAAGTGGTGAGAAACCTTCGACTAGAGAAATGTAAAGGAAGATCGTGATAGCAGGCGTATATGTATTAACTCTGAAAAATGTGAGTTGAAAGTAAGGAGATTTATGTTTTCGCAAAACATTGCAACCAAGTGTTATTTTACCCAAATGTGTTGGATGGGGATTGGTGGCTCGTATTGAGACATGATTTGAGATCTAAACATCTTTTTGAGAACAACAACGTTACAATGCCAAGAGGGGAAGATAATCAGGGTGATGGCAACGGAGATTGATTTCAATTAAATGATTTGTTTGGACATTTATATGGTGGATGTGTCCTTTTATTATGGGTATCTATAATGGACAATTATGTTTTTGCTTCCTTCATTTTATAATAATGTTGGATATGAAAATTTTACAACCACTATATTGAAAATACAATAAACAGACGTACAAGCATAAGATTTGGTTTTGATATATTTTCATTGTTTATTATAACACATTTATGTTGTATTGTATTAAAATATGTTTATGTTAACCTTTGAATTATTAAACATTAATTGAGATATCACAAAGTTGGTGGCGTACAATAGTAAAGATTCCAGCACCATCGACAACTTTGCGCACTGGTGCAACTACCAGAGGGATTCCAGCACACTTATGTTGCTCATTAGCACCCTCCATTGCTCCTCCATGCCTAGGGAAAGAGGCAGGTCATGTTGCAGCCCTGCCGGGCACAACTTCATCGCTAGATAGAGGAGGAGGCAACAGCTAGAGCGGGCATTATCCATAGCTCGCACTCAGCGTAGGGAGAAGGCTAGGATGCCACCGATGGCGTATGTGGAGGAGGTGATTCCAAAGGAACCAATCCAACTCCCTCTGGAATCCCTCCTCTTCATTGTTCCAGAAAATTGGCAGCCCCCCAGCCAATTTCCAGTAGGCACTAGTGCACCAGACACAGACCAGCTTGTGCAAGAGGCAAGGGAAGCTTACACTTGCATAATTGAGGAGGAATTCCATGAGGAATTCCTCCACCTTGGCCTCGAGGATGCCACGCACCTAGGCGAATTCAAAATTTCAAGCACCATGGAGGCAGTCGAGGAGCACGGGATGGAGGAGAGGTTTGAGATGGCAAAGGACAAGGAAGGAGCACAGGAGGATTCATGCGAGGCAGTCAGTGTTTTGTAGGTGGAGGGTGGCCCAGTCCTGGTGCCACCACCTATTACGACAATCCTGGATCCCTGCCAAGAACCACCGCCATTTTTCCACCTAGAGCAGCTTGCGCTAGTGTTCGAGCTTAGAAGCCAGGTGGTGGATCAGATTCACCGCGACATCCTCATGCACCAATGTATCGATATGTTGTATGAGGCATACTCAAATGCATCAGCAGGCCATAAATGCCCGACTTGTGCCAGACCATTTGTGCTCCAGCCTCGGAATGGCCCTCTCAGCGGCGACCCCAATGATGCAACCTTCAATGTAAACGGGTAACTTTGTGGCTTGGATTTTCGTTCAACTCCTTGCACTACTACAACGCAGTTTCAATTTCATGCTTAGGTCCTTGTTTAATTTCTAGTTTGGTCTTCATGGTTGCTCTGAATAGTGGTGCACAGACTTAAGTTCGCCACCTACCCTAGTTTCCATTTGGCGAAACAGTTGGCAGACTGTTGCTATGTGCTTTTTTGTATTGGAAAAGTTTTAATAGGATTTTCCCTCTCTTTTTATTCACAAAAAAAATAATCATATAAACTTATATTAATAATTGTTTTCGCATTCTCCTTGAAATAAGTGTCAATATAGGAACGACATAGAAATTCTAAAAGAGTCTTTTTCTAGAGCCTAGCCAGAATTAAGGAAAATTTTAATGATCCATACATATCCAAAAGTATAGAATCCTTTGTCGATTTTACTAATTCTTAAAATACTAATTATAAAATGTTGGGTGATATTATTTTTTAATAAAAGATTCATAAAGTTTGTATTAGAGTAAAAGATTGTGAAATCATTTCATGGAAAGTGTATAAATCAAAATGTATTATTATTCTCTATATGAATTATTTTAAATCTAGTTGAATAAATTTCATATATTATAACAGTTGGATAATATAAATTAATAAAATCTTTGGAAAAAATAAATATTAATAAAATATAATCATTGTGATTTTAGTAAACAATTATATTATAACTTTGTTGTGTAATCTTTGAATAATAAAAACTAAAAAAATAGCATTATTATTACATCATCAACATTATTATTAATGAATAAATATGTTATAATGTTATTATTATAATATATAAGAAATACATAAATATTCAAATCACAATCATCTCATATTTAAGTATTTTTGTTTCTAAACATGTTTAATCAACATATTTTATCTTGTTGCACAACAAACAATTCACTTTGAACAACAGTTAAACATTATATGGCATTAATGGTTATAAATTTTTGCAATCACAATCCAAATTAAATGCTTTCATAAATGTAAAGTTAAACATTATATGACAACTATAAATTTAAATGAGTGATACATATCAAATTTCACTTAAAAACAGAGAAATCATTAACAATATTGATTATTAGCATACTCATATTACATTTTATAAATCAAACAACAACAACAACAACCACAACATTATATGAAAAGCATAATATACATGAGTGATATACATATGAATATACATGTCAAACATACATCTCAACAAAATATGCAATAAACATGTCATATATAGATCTCCATTCAAATATAAAACAATCAATATAATGTAATTCAGTACCACTACTAGCTAGGTCCACCACCAAAGCTAAGTGCATCAGTTTCTCTGCTACCAGAGGTAGAGCCTCTATCAAGAACAACTATCTCACAAACAAATGTCGGCATAAATGCACTATCAAGTGTCTCTATACCAATATCATGGAAATGTTCATGATGTGATCATCGTGTCCAAAACATTAAAATATTGTGACACGTGTGGAGAAAGAGGACAAAGAGGGGGATCTGTGGATGATGACACATATGGACTAGGAGAACCAGAATGATCGGTGGATGGTGACACAAATGGAGGAAGAGGGGGAGAAGGGGGATCAGAAGTGGATACAAGTCCAAACACATGTGGAGGGGAAACAAGAGGAGGAGGATTAGATGTGGATGGATGATTGACATATGGTACAATTGAATCACGTGGAGGAGAATCATGAGGAGGAGGAGGACCATGTGGTGGAGTGGAGGATGTGGATGGCTCCGTTGATGAGCTAGATGTAGTGGGATCATGAACGTCAACCCTCAATGAATTGATGAGGTTGAGGATGCCAACAATATGATGCATCAACATCCTCATGTCACGAGGAAAACACCTCCATATGGTAGAGAGCTCCTCTACCCATAATATGTCTCTATGGGGTTCATGTACCACTCAGTGACTAGTCAAGAAATGACATAGCTCATCTGCCACCTCTAGCCCGACTCTTGTATCCAGCCTATGTGGCATGTGGGGTCTTTATACTACTGGAGGTTGTTTCTCTGCCTCCTCCATCACCTGATCTTCATGTTGGGGAGATGCATCCTCCACATATGTGCTAATATCTACAAAACAATAGATAGCAATTATAAGATAATTGAAACAAAATGTTACAATAAATTACATGTGCATTAAATAAGACATAAAAATATACAAATAGATTGATCAAAACATAACGATAATATTACATTTCTCTTCTAGTTGCTCCTTTGTTGTAACATCAGATGCTTGGACATCATCTCCAATCTATCCCCACATACAAATACTCTACAATATCAAGGACATTATCGTCCTCGCCAGACAATAAATCAAATACCGCGCTTCTTGCTAGAGTAATGAGAAACTCGGACCGACCCTTCTTGGGCATTAACTACCCCTGCATGCACATACATGCAATAAACATAGGCCTATCAGGAAAGCGGGGTATAATTGCCCAACTAACATGAAGCCTCTCAAAAAATAGTGTATACAACTCAAACGTGAATGGGAAGAATCTTGTCCCAAACAAAATAGAGCGATAGTTATCTAATGCACAACAAAATTGTCTCAAAAAAATATCCACCCACCTGATCAATCAGGGCTCCTGCAATAAACTATCTACATAATACAACATAGATCAACTAATGTGTTTCCCATTAGAGCTATATTGTGATAGTGACGAGAGCATATAACACATGCACCTAACATCCTCTCTCTAAAATGCACCTATTTGTAGTTGACCACCATGAACCTGGAACTCTGAAGCCAAAAGAATATCTAGACTAACATATCTCTGCACATATGACAACTAGGTCTCCTACAACCTCAGGCGGTAGCGCATGGAAATGAGGCAAATACACCCCCCTCATAGACAACCCAGTGATGAAATAGACATCCTCCTCCATGGGTTGATACCACATATCAAGACCGACCCTAAACCATTGTCTCGCATGATCCCAATGATGGATCAATTGTTGTAACAATGTAGGGTTCCCCCTAAGGGATGTACCCTCCGGATAAAACTTAAGGAGGACAATATCCATCAAAAGGTCATGTGTATGTTGTGAAATAGGGTGAGGGTAAGCCTCCCTATCCCTTTCCATGGCCTCCCACTCACGCACAAATGCGTATGTCTCGACCTGTCACCTCGCCTCCTCCTCCTCTTGTTGTCGTCATCTCTGATTCACATACAAATATTGTTAGGCACATATATAAAGATAAAATAAATTGAAATTATAAAACAAATACATATATCAATTATGTGTATTTAAAGAAATCCAAAATTATTATTTTTTTGCAATAAAATCTTTAAAATCAATGGGTGTGTCGCCAACAGATCATATGCCCTATGTTCGATTCACAATCTCAAAACAATAACACTGCCAAGCAGTGCGTCCAATGTACTATATGCACCGATTTCGTGCTTTTAACAACACCAGTTCATCTTGTTAACAAAGACGCACCACAACGCTAAAATTTATATCGCACAAATCCACAGTGCCCTTTGTTAAACTTAAAGTGTCTTTGTGCCATGTCTACCAGAGCACCGACATGTTGTCTACCGATGACGTTGTCATTACGACACCAGTGTTTTTTTTGGATTGATGGGAACTGCTAAGATAAACTTCATGACCATCGTTGAACCAGTGTGACATGTTACTATTAATGCAATGGTACCACCGTGATAGTGGACCACCGATGTTTTGTACCTCAATGCATTGTAAAGGATAGACTACCATAAGTGATGTGTCCAATAAGACGCCCTCTATGAAAATTCAGGCATATATGTCCCAATGTGTTTCTGTATATAGTACCGTTGTGTTGGATTACAATGGTTGCATCGCTACGTTAAATTTTATAAATCGTTATGTTAATGGTGCCCATAGTTAAGTGAAGTGTACCGGTGGGTAATGTTAAATGACACCGATGCGATTTATTCGGTGCGTGTATTTTTTTATAAAGTATGGCGGTGGGTTTGAACATTTATGTGGTGGGGCGTTATGCTTCGGGTACACCCTGGTGTAGTTGGTTAAAATTAGTGCAGCACTAGGTTAATTTTTCATATAATGTTGAGCCATCGGTGTGGTTAATGAAGTGAAATGTTTTGGGGCAAGTAGAATCCCATTGTACGCCTAATTCAGGGAGTTTTGAAGGGTGCACCATGTTGTAAAGGATAGAGCACCAGGAACAAGGCGTCCGATGAGACACCCTGCTATGAAAATCGGGTAATATATGTCTCAGTGCATTTCTGTATAAATTACTAGTGCGTTGGATTACAATGGTTGCACCGCTAAATTAAATTTTATAAATAGTTGTGTTAGCGGTGTTGTTAGTTAAGTGAAGTATAGCGGTGCGTAATGTTAAATGATGGCGGTGTGATTTATTCGGTATGTGTATGTTTTTTATAATAAAAAAATGGCAGTAAGTTTGAACATTAACGCGTCGAGTTGTTATGTTTTGTGTGCACCCTGGTGCGATTGGTTAAAAGTGGTCCACCGCTAGGTTAAATTTTATATATCATTGAGCTAGCAGTGCAGTTAATGAAGTGAAATGTATCGGTGTGGGTAGAAGCCCATTGTGTGTTGGTTTTAGGGCGTTTTGAAGGACACACCACTTTGTTTATAGTAATTCATTATGGTGCACTTCATTGAATTACACCTGTGTGTACATATATATGTGTCACATCGGCGGCGATGCTCATTGTTTATTTAACACGCACCGCTTCAGGGCGAGCAGAACCGTTCAGGCGCATCGTGCGAAATTGAAAAAATCACAAATTCCAAACTAAATTGTTGTTTTGATTTGATGAAAATGCAAATAGGAAGGTAATGAGGTATGGTTGCACCATTGAGATAAAATGAAAATTTGTGGTAATTTCCAAAATTTGGAAATGCGTGGAATCCACCAATGGAGCCATTCAAGTCAGTGTAGAGCACCAAAAACAGGGTGTTGTAGGAAGAAATGTAAGCATCGATGCATGCTTAACAGTTTTGAAGCACATGATTTATTGTAACAATGAAAATCGGTTTGGTAATATATATATTTTCTATTTACACTACTTTGGTGCACCTTTCAACATTTACGTGCATCAGGGCGTAATATTCAACAACACCGATGTGATTTATTTGGTGCATATAATTTTATTATAGAGTATGGTGGTGCGTTTGAGTATTGACGCTCGAGGGCGTTATGTTTCGGGTAAACCCCGGTGCGATTGATTAAACTTGGTGCACTGTTATGTTAAATTTTATATATCGTTGAGCTAGAAGTGCGGTTAATGAAGTGTAATGTGTCAGTTCAGGTATAAGCCCATTTTGCGTCAGTGTCGAGGTGTTCTGAACGACGCACGGCTTTGAATTTTTTGGTAATTTATTGCGGTGCACTAGCTTGAATGACACTAGTGTGGACACATATGGACGCACCGGCTGCGATGCTCACTGTGTATTTAACATAGTACACACTGCATCGAGGCGAGCCGAACCGTTCAAATGCATCGCACGAAATTGAAAAAACAAATTTAACAAATGTCAAATTTCAAGCTAAATTGTAATTTTGATTGGATAAAAATGCAAATAGGAAGGTAATAAATAATTTACCTGCTCTATTATGTCTTGAGAAGGCATGGTTTCACCGTTGAGATGAAATGAAAGTTTGTGGTATTTTCCAAAATTTGGAAATGTGTGGAATCCATCAATGGAGTTATCCAACTCAGTGTAGAGCACATGAAACAGGGTGTCTTAAGAAAAAAGGTGAGCATCAGTGCTTTCTTGAGAGTTTGGAAGGACATGATGTACTGTAACAATGAAAATCAATTTGTTTTTTTTTTTTTTTTTTTATTTACCCTACCGCGGTGCGCCTTGCAATAGTGAGGTGCACCAGTGTGTGTGTGTGTTACTCAACGACACCGATGTAATTTTATTATAAAGTATGATGGTGCTACTGGAACATGGATGCACCAGGGCGTTATTGTCCATGAATGCTCCAGCGCATAGATGCCTTAAAGGCACACTGAGAAAAAAACCTCCGCAAAAACCTACAGTCACCCGCCTCCACTATGAATAGTGACAGAGCATTTGAATATTTAAGTACTGGTGTGATAGTTTTCATATGCGCATTGGTGCATATGTTCGATAAAGGCACACAAAAAAAAACTCCACAAAAACCTTTGGTGGTTTGCCTTCATTAACAACCTCTACTATAAAAAACTAAGGGAAGAAATTTTCAGGGAGTTTCCTTACAAACCTTTGCAAGAAGGTGTTCTCCTTGTAGTGACCATGTTGTTGTCTGGTTTTTTTTTCAAAAAAAAAAATCACGATGTGTGATCCATATAGTACAGTAATTATGCACGGGTGCTCAAATTTCGATCAACAACATTGATTAGTTTAAAATATAATTACTAATGATTGTAATAATATATGTGTGCGGGTTAGCTGGTGTGTATAGGTATGTTGAGCTCACCGGATTGTACTATTTCATTACACACACTTATATATTATTTTGTAAAACTATTTCATAAGTTGTATATTTGACGATTCATGTTTTTTAGTCGATGCGCAATATGTAGTAACAAGCACTGGTGAGTATAGGTATATTGAGAACACATGGTCATACTATTTCATTACACGCACCGACATATTATTTTGTGAAACTATATCACAAGTTTTATATCTCACAATTCCTTTTTTAGTCGATGTGCAATATGTATTGATGAGCACCAATACGTATAGGTATGTGGAGTGCATTGGGTCGTACTATTTCATAACATGCACCAACATATTATTTTGTAAAACTATTTCATAAGTTCTATATCTAACGATCATTGTTTTTTTCTTATTATAGAAGATTGTTGATAAAAGTTCAAGGAAAACAACTTATTACAACAATCCTGATGGTAGTTCATCCCAACAAGAGAATGATTAAAAAAATAAAATTAAGTTTTATTAAAATTTTAATTATATATTTCAATTATCGACGATTTTTAATTAATGATGTATGTTGGTTAATACGTGTCATGTAGAGCAAAAACTTGAAGAAACTCAATAAGATGGTTCGCAATATGAGTGAAAAAGAGCGTAAAATCTTTATGGAAATGTTGCAAAAAGAAGAATTAGGTGGATCAAAAGGTAATCAACATGAAATTTTTCTTTGACTTTTTACTAAAAATGAATTTCTTAACATTAATCGCTAACAAGTTTTAAACATTTGATTTCACATTTTTTTAATGTTATGCAGGGGCCGCTGGTGAGGAAACAGATCGTCATCCTAAGTGGAAAAAAAATTGGAAGGATGTAAAGGACAATGACATCTTGGTCATCAATTCAATTGGAATGGTGCTTGAAGTTAATGAGAGGGGAAACTTGTTTTACAAAACTTTGAGGGATAAAGTGGAAAGAATGTATAGACATATTTTCCACTACAATACAAATATCAATCCAATGACTCTAAGAATCATAAAAAAAAATTAAAGAACTTGGAAAATTTAATTCAAAATGGTTGTGAGAAGTCTCATAGAGAAAAGTCTTACAAGGGAAAAAATTAGCATGTATAACACTGCCAAAATCAGGTTGTAGTAACATTGTATTTGAATGTAGTCTATCTATATTCCTTTGTACTAAATAGGAGCTACAATAACTTCTACTATAATTCCTATAGAAAATTCCTAATATCAAAATGCAGAAGAAAAACATCAGAAAACTGCATATTTGGAGGGTCTTGCATATCTTGACCCCCTTCGAATTCAAGTAAGCTACCTGCCGAGGAGGGGCTGGAGAAGAAACAACATCTGAGATGGTTGTGCCTGAGCTTGGAGTGGATGGAGAGACTGGCCAGATACGCAACGCTTTGACATCTCAACGAATGGCCTCTACCTCATCGTGCAATTGTTGTTATCCCTACCGCTACTCTACAAGCAACTCCATGGTGGTCAGCATTTGTGTTGACAAATTGTTGAGCCTGGTATGTATAACATTCACCAAATCCATGAAATATTCCTTCTCTTCATCATGGAGCTCATGTCACCATCGCACAACATCGTAGCATATGTTCGCCATGGCTCTAACACCCTGTTCCGCAACAACTTCTTTCCCAATAAGATCAACCTGATTCTTTGTTGCAAGACTAAGAATGCCAAGGATCACGAACAAGCATATGGGTGTTGGAGGAGAACATAACCATTCCATGCTCACAACAATCAACTCCTCATATTTTAAGCCATCTTTCCTACGTGTGTAAGACCACAACCCCTGAATATGATTTCCCCCCAACTTTGGTTCCATGAAGCAAACCTTCTTGCCACACATGTGAAGAGACATTTGATGGACATAAAGGCCATCATTGCCTTAAATGGTTGATGCAGTCCCTAGCTATGGTGATGCACACAAGTTGAGAGAAAGTACAGATTCCATATGGGCGAGAGCAAGCTGAAACGTATTACAGAGCAAGGTAATGGCCGAAAAGAAAGAACACACGTGAGGTTTAAAGAGGACAGTCGGAAGGATGGAAGAAGGGAGGGATGTAGAGAAAGGACCACATGCACGCTGTATGAAGCACAACGTGCTCAAAGCTGAGAGCCCACGTGTCCTTTCCAGGATGACATCTAAGCTGGAGGTAACAAACCTTAAGTCGCGACATTTTGAGGATGACATAGTAGGAACGAGGCCCCACTAGAGACCCACTATCAAAACTACAAGAAATTTTATAAATCGAGTTACAAAATGAATTGTTTTGAGGCCTGATCGTTGATTCTAAGAGTTATCGATCAATCTCAGGTGGCCATATTGGCTTGGAGATCAACTTTGGAGTTGTTATTACAGAGAACATGATAAATACCAAGAGAGTTCTTGTAAGAATGCTTTTGAGCATTGTATTAAACGAAAGCGATATTTTCCTAACATGGTTTATGACTACCTTTGAATCCCCTACGGTGGAGATAGAATCAATACCATGAATCTAGGCCAGACATAGACCTTGGAAGACAGCGTATGTTTCGGCTTGATTATTTGTTGCGATGCCCAAGCTCCATGAAAAGGTGATACTGATTTGTCCTCCTGGGAGAAGATAACCCCACCCGCTCCTGCCACCCCTGACTCCAAGAATCAGATTACACATAAGCTACATGAAGATTTTTCGAAGCAATGGTCAATGAGACCCGTGAGACTTGCAATAACAAAAAAGAAAAATTTTAAAAGTATTATTACTAAATATGTTTTTCTATAATATGTTCCAATAATTACCAAATTAATTTGTTTTGCTATATTTACTTTCATGCCCATTTAAAAAAATATATATTGTGTTTTTTCATTTTTCAGGAAGATTATGAAAATTCCAAGCGACAAATAAGGGGAAAGGCAACATATGCGGGTAGGGATGTCCAAAAAAATGTACAAGGAGATGGTAAGGGAAATGAACATGATTGCATCACAAGAGGAGGCATCCCAACAACAACGTGCATCAGAGGTATGTAATCATTCTTTTATTCTTTTATGTACAACAAATTTAATTATTGTATGAAATACTAATTTTCAATTTCTTTGTTGCGGAAAAAATAAAAAAATTGAACCCATTCAACACATGAGATAGGACAACAAGGAAGAAAAGGGTTGATCGTAAGGTTTGTGAGTAATTACGTTTTCAGCCTTACTTAATATTTCATATTTTTCGTGATCTTTATATTTAAATAATCAATTTACACTCATCAATGAATATCTTCTAATAGGTGCTAACATACAAAGAAGAGCCAACCAATTGATTGATCAACATTGGGTTAAGTAAGGGTAGTGAGTATATGTTGAAGTATCAAGGTTTAATTGAACAATTTGTAATTAATTATGTTGCTTAACTTCCCTTGTTTTATAATTAATGGGATAGTAAGAAACATTTATATTAATTATATCGACTATGCTTTTTCATGGCGTATTAAACATGTAGGGAACAAAGTATGGAGAGCAACCAATATAAGAGATTGTGATACACGGCATGAGGCATGGCTTCGAAAGCATGTGCATTGTTTATTAATCACTTGTTGCTTTGATACACTTTTTTATTTACGCAATCATGTATATTCTACTATAGTTATAAATGTAAATTTACTTAATGGACTTTATTTCTATGTTTGTAGATGGAACATGAACATGCGGAACATAAAAAATAAGGCGATGAAGAAAACATTCATTCAATCAACCAAAGTAGAATATCACCTACAAGTGATGAAGAAACGAGGCATGTACATAGCTCGAGTGATGACAATAGTTCAAGTGATGAATGACAATCAATATAATTGAATGTTACAACAAGTTGTATGTGTTGGAATATTTGTCTGTGAAAATCATGAATTTTGTTTAATGTAGTCGGCATAATGTCCCAATTGCATGAGGACATGTTACCAATAAGTGTAATAATTACATATTGGTTACATTTTGATTATTGTGGACCTTTACAGTATCCCATTTTTTTATGACAATGGGTCTCTTATTCATATATAATAAAATGGGTTTCTTATTTTATTGCATTGTCGAATGTTGTAAAATGTTGCATTGTTGATTAATTAATATATGGATGATTTACATTGTTACAAATAACAAAGGTGTAAATAGTTAGATAACTCATTAATGCAATCATTATATCAAAACACAATAACAAAAATATAAAAACAATATTATTATAAAAAAAAAGTATTTGATTTTGAAATAACTAATAGAAAATTTGTCAAAAAAACAATTAATTAAAATATATACAAATCGGTGTACTATATTCTTTTGAACTCACTAAATGGTGTGTGCCATAAAATAGACGACGATGTGTTTTTATCAATAAGCGCTGGTGCGACCTCTTGTGTATGACCTAATATTTGTTTTGATATTTCATGCTAGATCGGGTTGAAGGGTTTTTCTTTTTTTTTATGCACCGAAGATCCTAGGGTTTCTGCTACTTGCGACCCTTCTCTCCTCATTCAACTTTCCTCCAACTGCACGACTATTTCAACTTTCTCGTTGAGGGGGCGCTATCCCCCTTGTATTGCAATGTGACAACAAGAGTTTCATCTATTTCCTCAAGTGCACGACTGTCGTTTGATACGCCATTGCACCTCAAAGAACAAATCTATCAAGAATAACTCAATAAGAACAAAGGGATGGGGATGGAAGCAAATTCCTCTCATTCAAAAGTGGCTCAAGCATGGGAGCCTGGAATATGCATACCTCAAGCCTCGACAACCCCCAGGTATGTGATTAGTTCAGCTAGAGTGCGTGCTCAAACCCAATACATGAGGGATCATGCACTCACTAGAAAGTTTCTAGGATTATGGCCCTCTGAAAGAGACCTTGTGAAAATTTTCAACACATGGTGGAAACCCAAAGGGAACTTTGAACTTTATCTAGGCTCCAAAGGATTCTTCACTGCCATATTCCATAACCTAGAAGATAAGGATAGAATATTTGAAAATGGCCCTTACTTTTACAACTTAGCAGGTTTATATATCAAATTCTAGATGGAATGCTTAAGCCCCGAAAAAGAGGATTTCACCTGTGCTCTAGTCTGGATTTGATTATATTTCCTCCCTCTAGAATTTTGGCTCAGAGAAATTCTTGAAGGGATAGGCAATACCCTGGGCATCTATGTCAAATCGGTCGAAGCCACTAGAAAGTGACGCTACACCTCCTATGCATGCATATGTGTTTATATGAACATTTCCAAGCCTTTGCCAGGAACAATAAATCTAGAATACCAAGATATTAAATGGGCACAAACAATAGATTATGAACACGTCCATTTCCGATGATGCAAATTTCATGAGCACGGACATCTTTTACAAGATTACTCTCTCAATGCTCTTCGTGGTTCTATTGTTCCCACCCTAGATAAATGCAAAGATGGATTTACACAGGTTCAATGAAAATGCCGCCAATGTCAGAAGAAACCCCCCCTTAATCCATCTGTTGTTCCTTCAACTAGCAACTCTTTTGAAATTCTCAATCACCTGCCAAAATAGAGTCCTCTTAATGGAGTCCAACCCAATACAAACAAATCCAATAACAAAGCTAAATCTAAGGAGATTTTAGAGCCTGTCCTTGAGAAAATAATCCCCACCCCACCTATAGTCACATCGGCAGAGGATCCTTCTCTAGAGGAGGGCGGCGAAATGGAAATAGAATGGGATGAAAAGGAGCTAACTAAGATCGACCCAGTGATATTGGAGGAGGCCTATCATAAACAAGAATTGCAATCTTTCTGACCAAATAAGGGATCCTTCACAACAACATCATGATGGAGAATTCATATATATTGTTAATGCAGAAAATGATATGTGCAGAAATGGTCACTAAGAATCTTCTATCCAAATGTTGGAAGAAAAGCAGTTTCATTTTTAATGATTCTAGAGGCATTGCAGGGGGTTGGGCTATCCTAAGGAATCCTACCATAGTCATTATGGAAGACTTATACTCTACTAAGTGGACCTTATCGATTTCCTACAAAGTTATAGGTTCAGACAAGACAGGGTTGATAACCAATGTCTATGGGTCGCGGGACCTCCAGGAGAAAGGGTTATTTTTAGAAAGCCTCACTCGCCTTGGTGAGCTGGCCAGAGATAGGAGATGGATTTTAGGGGGGAACTTTAATCTCATTAAATATCTAGAGGAAAAATTGGTTGGTATCAAGCATTTGGACAATGAGAGTGAAGCCTTCCAAGACACAATTTCCTCTTTCCACCTGATAGATCTGGATTTTTGGGAGGGAATTTACACTTGGTACAATAGAAGACCTAGTTCTCACCAAATAGCCTATAAATTAGATTGCTTTCTTATCTCGAAGTCGCGTATGTTAGATGGTCTCATCTTGGAAGCTATCATTCTACCTTCCTCTGGATCTGATCACTAGCTAATTCAAATTTGGTTAGATACTGCTATATCCTCCAAAAACAAGCCTTTTAGGTTTGAGAAGTTTTGGTTAACTCACCTATATTTTCAAGAAAAATGTGGTGGTTCCCCATGACACCCTTGTGTATAGGTTTCAATAAAAGTTGAAAAACTTTAAAAAACAT
The DNA here is from genome assembly GCA_000966675.3 of Picea glauca. NCBI lineage: Eukaryota > Viridiplantae > Streptophyta > Pinopsida > Pinales > Pinaceae > Picea > Picea glauca. Next base: position 556,810 of record JZKD02S0161352.1, read on the forward strand.
CTAAAAGCTTGGAACAAAATGGTTTTTGGGGACATTTTTCATGCACAACGCGCTTTAGAACAACGAATGCAGGAAATCGAAAAGCAAATCATATTACATGGAAACTCTGAGTAGCTTCAAGTTGAATAAAAATCTCTCAAGAAACAGATGGATGAAAGATATGCATAGGAAGAAACATTATGGCAATAAAAGTCCAGAATGCAATGGCTTAAAGAAGGGGAGACAATTTCAAAAAAAATTCATCGCTCAATGATACATCAACGTCACATCAATATAATCATGAGGTTGGAGAATGATCAGGGACAATCAATTCTGGATCATGATGGCATGGAATAGAAACTAATCGATTATTACTAAAAACTACTCAATGAGCCTTGTACAAATAGATCCACATACATATATAAAATAATCAGGGACATTCCCTCCATTGCCAGTGAAGAACAAAATTTGGCTCTCCTTAAGACGATCACAATCGAGGAAGTGGATCAGGTGATGAAGGAAATCCAGGTTGGGAAAGACCGCACACTATTTCATCATTGTTGACCAATGGTTCGAGAAGAGGTTTGGTAGTTAGTTGAGGACTCACGCTACTCCCGTGAGGTCCTCCCAACACTCAACACCACTTTCCTCACCCTAATCCCAAAGCAGGAAGGTGTCACACATCCTAAACAATTTAGGCCCATTGTTCTCTGCAACATCATCTACAAGCTCATCACCCAAGTAATATCTCTCCAACTCAAACCCATTCTTCCTTTTATCATTTCAAGGGAGCAATCCGGATATGTCAAAGGAAGACATATACTAGACATGGTTATCCTTGCTCATGAGGTAATACATTCTCTCAAATCTTCTCGTACCCCTGTTGTTGGGTATGTGTTATATTCTTTGCATGTGTCTGTGTGGACGCGCCAGATTCGACAACTACGTCTGTAGTTTTTGCTATTTTTAGCGGTTTACTAAAAATAATCCTGGTTTTAGGGATTAGGGTTTTGGTATCTACGGAATACCTAAAAACATTGTATATATTGCATAGTTAATGGTAAAATTCGATATAATAAATATAAGAAAGGTTTTCCCGGTTGAGGGTTTCCGGTATAAATCTTTGTGTACTATGTGAATGAGCCATTGATTAAATTATGTTTTTCTTAAGAATCTATATGCATTGCTTTACTTCACAGGTTTAAAACTTATACCTGGGATGCTAACTAAATTAGAATTTTCAAAATCCTTTGACAATTTAAGCTGACAATACATGAAAAATCTCCTTATAGCTTTTGGTTTCAACAATGACTGGGTTAATTGGATCCTCAACCTCACCTCCATAACTTTCCTTTCCAATCATATCAATGGTGCCCCATCTAAAACCTTTTCCCCTTCCAAAGGTATTCGACAAGGGGTCCTCTGTCTCCCTTCCTTTTTGTCATCATGGTTGAGGGCCTCGACTGCTATATCAAAGCTCACATAGATAATGACACTCTCCAAGGTCTCACGTTGTCTGGTATCTAGCCACCTATATCTCATAATCAATTCATTTATAATACCATGATGATGGGCTCTACTACTATTAGGGAATCCAATACTATTCGTAAAATCCCTTATGACTTCACTGCAACCTTAGGCACCTCCATCAATTCTGGAAAGTCACAAATTTTCTTCTTTAATACCCTCGAATCCATCCAGATCCATATTTCCCATATTCTTGGATACCCTCGGAGTTCCCTTCTATCAAAATATTTAGGCATCCCCCTCATTGACAATTCCTCATGAATCAGCTCTCGGGAACCCCTTATTGGCTCCTTGAATCGTCGCCTTCTCTCTTGGACCTTTAGATCTCTAAATTTTTTTGGTTGTCTCACCATTTTGAAATATGTCTTATAAGCCATTCCTAGCTATCTTTTCTCATCCTTAGCAGCCACAAAATTTGTTTTAATACCATCCACTCCATCCATTGGAAATTTCTTTGGCAGGGCACTCAAGAAGGGAGAAAATAGGCCCTTGTAAAATGGAAAGATCTTTGCAAACCAAAACTCTTGGGTGGTCTTGGTTTAAGGGACTCATGCACTATCAATAATGTCATGGGGGCCAAGATCTAGTGGCATTGATTGACGCATCCAACAGACCTTTGGGATCGTCTGTGGAGGCACAAATATGCTACAGGGATCAACGAAACCAGACTGATTAGATTTAATGATCCGCTTCCTAGCTTCTTAATTTGAAATGTTGCTTGGGGCAACCGAATTCTTGTAGAGGAGCACGCTTTTTGGGAGGTATGAAATGGTCGAGATGCACTCTTCCTCTCATCCATCTTGGAGAGAGTGGAAATTTAACCATCATGACCTGCAATTGCCTCCAGAATGCAATTTAAACCCTTGGAAAGAGGAGGTAGAAGTCTGGAAAATTCACATTCATCCTAAACCAAATATTCTTCGTTGGTGTCACTCCACCTAGGGGGTTTTTTCCATCAAGTAAGCCTATGCAATAAAAACCCAATTTCACCTTCTAGAAAAAGTGGAGATCTGGGCCAAAATTTGGAAAGCCAACCTTTGGCCCAAGGTGAGCACCTTCCTTTGGTTACTATTCCAAAACCGAATTCTCACCTGGGACGACCTTTTAAAAAGAGATTTTACTAGTCCCTCCATCAGTCTGCTTTGCCTTAATCAAGAGGAAACAATGGAGCATATTTTAAACCAATGTCAATTCAGTTCACAAATTTGAGACCATGTGGCACAATCCATGCACACTTCTGATCGAAATTTGACTAGTGTCACAATAACTATAGAAAGAGAGAGGGATAAAGCTTTCAAAATCATGATTCTTAACTAAATCTGGCAATTACTTCCTAGATTCGTGGTTTGGCAACTTTGGAAAGAAAGAAATAGAAGGATATTTCAAGCGACTCTCTTCTCTGAAGCTCAAGTTTGGTCAAAATTCGACACAATATCAAGGAGACAGTTTGAATCCAATCTTGGAATTTTGAATACCTCAATTGTGACTTCAATGAAAAGGTCATCCTTCTCGGTTGGGACATCAATCCTAACTCTTTCGCCACCACCATTCTGGTTCGCCCCCTTTCCGTTAGCAGGCCAACCTCTTGGAGTCGCCCCCTTTCCGTTAGCAGGCCAACCTCTTGGAGTCGCCCCCATGAAGGCTTTCTAAAGATCAATTTTGACAGYGCCTCCAAAGGAAATCCAGGTCCAACGGGTTATGGGTTGGTTTTCGAAAATGATTAAGGATTTATTCTTCTTATTCTTGCTGGAAGTCTAGGACATGATACAAATAATGCAACAGAGCTATGGGCTCTCATTAAAGGTCTTCAAACAACTTCTCAACTAGGATATCACAAACTCATCATAGAAGGGGATTTGCAAATTAGTTTGGATCTGTTTACTAAACTTCTAAATGGTTTGGATCTCACCAAAATTTCCCCAAGATGGGGACTCTTAAGCAACCTTGAGCTTCTCAAATCCTTGATTCTTCCCAACTATGTCATGATTTCCTCCCATGTGAGTTGAGACACCCATAAAGTGGTTGATAAGCTGGGGAATGCAAGGGTTGAATGCCTTGATCACAATGTAATATACAATGCATCCCAAACCCCTACTCAATCATTATTTTTGGAATGATCAAAACTCACACAGCTAGAAAACCCTGCCACGGATGGGGTGTCATAATGATATGTTGCCAATGTACTCATTTGTCAACTCGACACCTCCCTTACACTCCCCGAGATCAATGGTCGTCAATGTTCATTTAACCCTGATCCCATTGTTCTTACGGCCCTCATATCATCTGGATTTGGCAATGGATCTCATCCATGAGAGGGAGATGGATTTCGAAATCAATCAATTTAGTACTTTAATGGGTGAAGCATGGGTTCTTATGCCTTTTATAAACATACATTTCCCTAAAATAGGTTCATTGTGGTCTATCCTATCCTCCCACACCATCCACTCTTTTGTCTGGTTTCTCTTTCTCGGTCCGCCCGTTCGCCCTCTCCTTGCTCGACTCATTCTATGCAGACCTCGAGTTGTTTTCATGCCTTGGGAATGAGGCAAATTGAAACAAGCTAGTGGCAATTTTTATGGTCTCCGTGGTCACGGTCGTAGTGAGTCCTAGTCGTCTGGTATTGGTTGTGAGTGTTTGTGTCATACAGTGATGGAACGTGGCTCTCGTCTCCCCGTCACATATTTTGAGAAATTCAACTCTGTATTCACTCCTCCTTCGTCCTCCAGTCCGACTCTTCCCACTCCCAAAACTGGTAATGCCTCCAATTCCCAGGTTCAAACACCTCCTCCTCTTGGATTCATGGACATTCAGTGTGATCTCATCTTGGAGCTACGCAAGGACAATGATGAACAGAAGTGCAAGCAAGAACCGGTGGAGAAAAAGTTGGAATGGATTTTGGACTCGGGCTTAGAAGATATGCAACAAAGGCACAGTTAAGAGGATTTACTTCAATCAGTCATGGTTCCAAAATGGCCTGATTCATCCAGGCATGCTTTTCTTAGCAGTTATCATAAAAAATAATTTCTATGGATTGTTCTGTTTTGATTTTCTTAGTCTCAATGTGGATAGTAACATCACATGACCATCTCTTTTTATCTGTTCATAGACTAAGCCCCGAGCATTATAGTTTAAACTATGTAATAGTGTATTTTTTCAGTCGTTATGGGCAATTTTTCTAGAACTTTAACACCTGGTATTGGGGATGGTTTCCTTTGTTGGCATCCTCAACACCAGTGTCACTGATATATGTCGTAATATTTGTTTTTGAAAGGTAATATCAACTTCTAGCTTACAAAAAAAAAACTCGTCGGTGCCCATTAATTAAATAGAAGCAATGGTGCCCATTAATAAAATATAAGCATCATTGCTAACAACTGTGAAAAAACACCGTTACTTTAAGCAACAAAACGTATGATTGATTATATTTATTATTTTAAGTGACATAATGCATGACAATTCTCACCGGTGCTTTATATAAAATATATGTGCATGCACTTTTGTATATTATATACACAGTGGTGCTTTAATTATCATATACACATCGATGCTTAATGACAAAAAATGGCATTGACATCTCACCTCAATTTATGGAAATGTCACTATCATTTTGTGTTGTGATATCGACTTGTCAATTACAATCTTTAAGGAATATGAAAAGGGATAATGTTGGCACTAGTTATTCCCTTAAGCACCTAAGGAGTTTTATAGAAACATGTTCCAAAAGGTCTGCCAAAAAGCAAGCAAGTGAACACCTTCAATTTCCTCAACCATTGATACATGGTGTAGCTTCAAATCATATAAGACATGGCATCCAATGTAAGTGAATCAATCATATACCACTTCCCAAAATAGATCACTGGAGACATCCTAGAGATGACATTGGCTCCCTCAGACAAGTAGATTGATAATGTCAGCATTCACTCCCGGAAGAGTGCATGTATGACGAAGTTTAATGAAAGAACTATATTGTTTTCTCATAACAAATATGAAAATCATTGTTTTCATGTTTTAAAATAACTTGCTCATTCACCTATCATTCTATGAATTTCTTAAGAAAAACATGTTGATTAAACTAATGACATCAACATTAGGTGTTATTTCTTTCTTGAAGAGTAAGGCCAACGTGACTATAGTCCTATGTTACAAGTACCCAAACATTGAGGCACTATATTTGGGAAAAACTCATTACTCATAAGAAACCCGTAAGAAACCCCATTTTGTATACATGTTTCCTATTTCTTGGAGAGTAACTTGTTTCTTGAGAAACTCTTGGATCTTAGAGAGTGATTTTTTAATGTTAAAGACATGAATATCTACATCACATAGTATAATGGTATAGTTGCACAATGTCTATAGTCGTTTACTCTCAATTTTCTTTGTTTATAGAGCATACAACCAAACCTTCCGACAAAACAAACTATAACTTGAACTAACACACCTAACTTAAAAGAAAAAACAAACTAATGGACCTAATGAAAGAATTGAGTTATTTATTGATAACAAATTTGAAAATGATTGCATGTTCATCTTTTAAAGTAACTTGTTCACTATAACTAACATGACAAACAAAACTAAACTATAACTTCACTATAAATATCGACGATAAATAACAATAAACCAAGCTACAACACTTTGAATTGTTTATATAAGGCATAACAACAAAAGAGACTATAACTTAAACTAGTATAACAAGTAAAAACAAACAATAATGCCATCGTCACTATAGTCGATAATGCCAATGTCATTGTAGTCAATAATACCAGCGTCACTATAGTTAATAGTGCCAGTGTCAATGTAGTCAATAACACTAGCTTAATTGGTTTTGGTTAACCAAGTGAATCAATTGGATCAATTACTTGGATTAGACCTATAACTATTGCTCCTACATAACTATTCTTTGTCTTTGATCTAGGCACTCTAGGCTATGCTTGTATTATTACTTCTAGCTTTGATATCAATAGCTTAGATGTTAGAACCACTAATACTGCCTCTGACGCTTCTACCCTAGTGTATGGCTTTTCCATTGTTCCAACAAGTTGTGTCTTTACCTTTGCTATTGATGGTTCTACTGATGCTATTGGATCTGTTATTAGGTATGTTGTTGTAGTACTTTATGATATTGATGCCAAGTATTGAACTACTTATGCAATGGAATAAACAACTTATGTTATGAGTCTTGCTTAAAAGATTAACTCTACATCTACTGGTGTTGGGTCTACTACTTACTAAATTGCCTCTGCCACTACGTATACCTATGCTACTTGTGCTAGATCTAGAATCACTTATTAACATTCTACTTCAACTGCTAGACCAACTATTTTAACTTCTAGGTCAACTACCAACATTACAACAAGCATTGTTGACCCTTCTTCAAATATTTTTTCAACAATTCCAATTGCAAATAGCTTGTTGGTCAATTTATTTAATGAATCTATAAATATTTTCCTAAATATAAGTGATCTCGACTTATTTTACTTCTTGGGAGGCAATGTAATGGGAGGAGAGAGTACAAGTGGAATAATGTCAACCACAATACAAGTCAAGTCATCCTTCAACACCTTGTTCTTAAAGCCTCCTAGAAAAAAAGAAAATAAGCATATGTAGAAATTTTGATTTCTAAATATTAATATGACAATAGAAATAGAAACACATCAACTTCCCTTTTCCTCAAATGAGCATACATCATTGCCTAGAAGCCTAGATAAAATATAAGATATTAATAGAAAATGAGAACCTTCAATTGAAATAAATAAAGCAGATGATGGAAGTATCACATCAATGTCAAACCATTTACAACGAGTGTAGATCTAAGTAGGCATGGATAATTTATCCTATAAACATGAAACATGACTTTGACATAACTATTATAGCATTTCCAACAACAAAGAGTTTTTATTTATCTTCTTCTAGTGAAACAAATATAGGCATTGCAGTGATGTCAAAAATTTGTATTATATACAAATAGCAATAGTACATTGTCTGTTTCGAAGTCTTGCAAGGGAGCCCATTATGGGAAACCTGCTTTGTGGGAGCCCATTCTAGGAAACCTGCTTTGAGATGATGACAAGAAATACAAAAAAGGATCCCATTCTAGGAAACCTACTACGAGATGATAACAATACATAATAAAAAGGGAAACCTCCTCTTAGATGATCACAATAAATAATAAAAAGTACTATTCCCATGCCCCCATTCTCCCTACATGGAATTTAAAATTGTTACTTTTCTTGGGGGTACGAGAATACAATCATGATAACTTGTTGAAGCCACTAAAGATATTGGTGGTGCAAGGTCGCTCACTAGAGGTAACGATGCCCATTGCCATATCCTTGTACCACTCTGCCCACTTGTCACTACATGCCTCCCACACATCTTGTGATTTGATGTGCACTGGGAATTTTCTTTATTTTACTATGTCATAGGTTATGCTCAAAATGCACAATTTTTTGTCATGTATCTAGTTCCTTGGCTCCTTTCCCTAGCTTTGCCTAGGAGGCATCATAACTAAGGGCGAGCTCATCATTGATTACTTGTTGATGATAGAGGGTGCTGGAATAAAATAAGAGCAACATCCTATAAAAAAATTTAAAAATAGGTATGAATATTAATTTCAAATTTAAATTTATCCTCACCATCTCAGAATCTTGTCAAGATTTTTGCCTGACATCGACCACTATCATGGATTCCTATTGTGGTATAAAATCATAAAATTTATAACGTTGATAGTTTGGAGTACATCAATGAAATAACAATAAAGTGACTTGCAAAAACTCTTAATTCTTGAAACTAATGACCTTGTATCTTTTTCTCTCCGACACCATCCCACTTTTACCACAAATTTCCTCCAATGGTTTTTCATCACCTACAATTCAACTTCTTCTTCTTGCGAAGGTCAAATAAGAAAATTTATATGTCGGGAGAACCACAGAAACATCGAATTGAAAGAGTAATTAACAATAGAAACATTGAACTTTTACCATGAGAAAACCTACTGGTGTCGGATCTATTATGACATCATCGGGTATATCATCATCTTCATCTACGTAGTTGACAATATGAATGGGAAGGGGAGAGGGGGGACTCTCTAGATTATGAGAGAGGGGATCTTTGAATTGGGAGGGGGGGGATCTCTAGATCGACAACATGGAGGGGATGATCAATTTTGAGCTTATGTTTAGAAATACAAGAGGAAGATCAGAGCCTTGTTGATATCCCAATTGGGGTTGCAGGGATAACATGCACAAAGCAATCATCAAGTCTTTTAACTTAATAGGTAATCAACACAAACAAAAAAATCACATGTAAAAAATCAATGCAAAACAATTACCTACAATTTTTGTCTCACATGTGAGCCCGATCTTCTTGGTCTCTATGTCTTAATTACATAAACAATGTCGACACCATTGTCATCTTCATCAACAAACCTAATATGATGTGGTGCCTCCTATAAACATGTTTCCTTTAGCGTGTGTTAAAACTTATAAACTTTGGCATAGTAAACAAAATTCTAAACTTTAACAACATCAACATAGTTAGGATAAAGTTGACATTATGACGTATAACATTGGTTGTTATTTAGGTGTTATTTGCATAACATAACTCCTTATTAAATTATAGTTGAAGGAATTGTTGTTTGTAGAGTTAGAATTTATTAAGGGTCAGTGTCGACATAGATGGGATAATGTTGACATCATGATTTATAACATTGGTTGGTGTCATGATGGATAACATCGACTATTATTTAGGTGTTCTTTAACATAACACAATAGAAATAACATATAACCAAACAAAATGTGGAGTCCTTGCTGAAATAAAATTGAAGGAATTAATGTTTGTAGAGTTATAGTTTGCCTAGGGACAATTTATAGAGTTATTGTTCTTTGCTTAAAAATATTAACATAGAAAAATATACATAGCATAACAAAATTAAAAAGGGGGCGTCCTTGATGAATTACTATTTGCAGATTTATTGTACTTGCCATAACCTAGCATCACAACAAATTTTAAATAGCTCGATAACATAACTATAAAAAAAATTGACATGTCAAAATGTAAAAATGTATTATGTTATGCCCGTTAAATCATAACATAACTATTTGCAGTTTGCAGAGTTACAATTCTCATGCAAATGGGTTGGAACGTATCAACACTGACATTGAGAGCATATAACATTATGCCAGCATAACACAACATACTAAGCATAACTTTATGTCTGCATAACACCACCATAGTGAGGATAATTAGTGTCAATATTTATAACTTTGACGTAGTTGGCATAAAGAAAATGTCCATATTTATGACATAACACCATTATTTTTTTTTTTTAAAGAATGGTGGATCCACTCTGAATTACAATTTGTAAGTGGTCTTTCACAAAGGGGCAATTAGGACAGTCTATAGAGGGGGTCCTTGGCCAGGGAATCCTCCGAAGGAGGCAAACACTTTTTCTTTTCTTTTTTCTTTCTGACCTTTGGCTTTGTTGGAGCATCATCGAGAGAAAGACATTTTTTTGTTTCCCTCCACAACTTCAATGCAAATGACTATGAGTAGCATAAAACAATAATAGTAACTAAGCAAAATGGAAATAAATATTAATAGTTTCTTTTTTAACCTTTGATGGAGACGCACCATATGCACGCAAATTGTTCACATGAAACCCCCATGCCTCATCATCCACATACGATTTTTGCAATTTCCATGAGTGTCATTTATCCTGTACCTACATTTTGTTTTTGACTTTTTTTCCTATAATTCAAAGTTAAAGTCTTTAATAGACAAGGGGGTTCAATGCCCAAGTGGATACAATATTTCTTCACCAGGTGATGATACATCTCTTTTTTATTTTGGTCATATTTGTCCTTCTTCGCACGGACATGAGAATAGAGAACTCTCTTGGAGTTCTTACGATCTTCAATGGGTTTGCAAGCCCTCCTTCCCCTCGACCTGTTAGGCCGGGTTTTATTTGCGTGGTGCAAGTATTGACAATGCTCATTGAAAGTTGACTTGTCATTGGTGTGGTAGACACCAATGCATGTGATGCACGAGGCAGTAGTGGAGGGATTTCAGGAAGGGCCTATGCAACATAAAAAAGGCGTCATCCAACACAAACTCAACTCTATAATGGTCTGGCATGAATTAAAATGTACCTGCCATGAACATGGCCAAACAGGTGTGATAATACCCATAATAACACTATATAAAATGTCATGTATAACTTGGGTTCCCATATAATTCTAAGACTAACAAAGAATAGATTCAACATACGTCTAGTTATAATGGCATACATGACATGCACTATATAAAAAGGAAATTATAATGCAAGTGTAATGACATAATCTCAGGATCCAAATTCCTCTCTGCATAAACAAAAATAACTATTATGAATCTCTGGAAAAAAAATAAGTTATTTTGAATTTAAATAATTACAAGAAAACTTACCAAGCTAGTGGGGGACAAAACCTGAGCCAAGGTTATCGACAGGACCAGAGACAAACTCGATCGTAGAGGGATGAGGTTGCTAACAGGACCAGAGGTGAACTCAATCACAGAGAAGGGAAAACAATGCCTAGAAAATAAAGTGACAATCCTCAATGGACTTGAACTCAGATATAGAGAAGGGAAAGCAATGCCCATGAGACAACCCAACAATCCTCAGTGGAGCCCCAAGCTGAACAAGGATGAATATTGTCTCAGAGGAGACCATATCCAAATCCAAATCTAGTCATAAAGAAGGGAAAACAATGGCCATGAAACAAAACAGTGCCACAATCCTTGGCGGAGTTGAACTCAATCACAGAGAAGGGAAAATAGTGCCCAAGAAATAATGTTATAATCCTTGGCAAAGTCAAACTCAATCAAAGAGACATCCTCAATGGTATTGGATCCATATTCGAATGGGGTCGCATAGGGGGGAAATGATACCCACAAAACAGGAGGATGGTCCTTGGCAGAGCTGAAGCCAAACTATGTCTTAGAGAGGGGAAAATGATGATATGAAACAATGCAATACGTGTTATTCAATTAGAAACCTCAACACAATCCTCGACCCACCGAATTGTTTTCACATAGACATCCTTGATGGTACTAGAGACAAATCCAAATGGGGGAACATAGCGGGGGAAGCAACAATGCCCATGAAATAAGAGGATGGTCCTTGGCAAGAGAACAATAGAGTGGAACTAGGTCACATAAGGTGGAAGGTCATGTAATGTCTCCATAGCCTCATTGATGCTTTGTTATATATGGTTTATGGAAGATTTTAGAAGAAACTTTTGATCGCCTCTATGTTCCCTAGTAAGATTGATCCAACAATCTGTTGCTTTTACTAACTGGTTTCCCTTTGTAAGTCAAGAGACGTCTCTATTCATCTACTGGTAATGCCCCAACTTAATTAAGAAAATGCATGTATTTAAGTAGGGGTAGGCTAGAATCATGAGCTTAGTAGACACAAGCTTTCACCTGGATAATTAGACCCATTGATAGTTGAAGAAGCAATATCAAGAGATTATTAAAAACGTGTTGGCATGCTCTTACTTCAAGGTAGGGTTTATTATTAATGGGGGGAAGCAAGATCATGGCCAATGATGGCATTTAAGTAGGGTTGGAGCAAGCAACAACATATCATTTCATGGGTAGGTAGAGCATGATCCCAGCACTAAGCAATTGGCAATGATATGAAACAACACGATAGAGCAGGCATCATTCAATCAAGGCATTGAGTGGCCAGGTTGGTGAAGAGATGGGAGGACGAGGATGAGGGGATTGCTTAGACATGAAAGGCATGTGATGGACGATTGGCGACCCCGTTGGTACCACATGCGAGTTGTTGGCAATGGACAGTAGGTGGAGGACGTGGCACCGAGTAGCAAGGGGCGAGGTCCTTGATGGGTGCCAACTATCACTCGTTGGGGATGAGAGTTATCCTCGACACTACAATTTCAACAATGTTTGAAAAAATGAAGAAAGATGTGATATACATGAGAATTAAAAGGGTCAATAATATCAATAAATGGATAAATCATTATGCGAGACCCTATAAAGGTGAAAATACTTATGAGTCTTTCTTTTTTTCATTTTGCCAATGGATCGAGAACTCAAGTGTGAGTTGAAGTATGGTGTTTTTTTTAAAGATTCCAAGTAAAATTGGTGAAGAAGTTAGAGGCTAGAATTTAGTGTAATGCATTAGAGTAATAAGAGAGCTATTTGTTATGATCCTTGACCCGTAAACTTGAGAATTGGCGCATGTTCACTTGCCTCTTTGAGGGGGAAAACTCCTAACGAGTAAAGGTTCAAATGCAATAAGAGTGAGTCAAAAAGTGGACAAACTCAACCTATTTGCCGAATTTATTTTTTTCTGGTGAGGAAAAGTTTCACTTTGATGTACTATTTTTTTCAAATATCTGATGATTTGGGTCATCTTAAAATGGGCCAAAACCCCCAAGGGAAAAGTTCCATAGTCAAAGTTCCCAACTATCAAATAGAACTATAACTTCTGGAAAAATTCTTACCAGATTTGGAAAATAATTTGAGCAGGAAATGGGTTGAGTTTGTGCACTATTTAACTTACTTCAATACAATATACTCCAACACATGCTCCACATAGAGAATTCTATTCTTATTTATCGCTAGCTAGAGAACCCTAATGATAACCACCTCCTAACTACCTAGTGAACCTTCTGTAATGAGGCCACATTACATTTATTCAATGCTAACTACCTTGTGGGCCTTATTTAATAATATCAGGCATAATGGACCCAACCCACTTTGCATCGAATGGACACCATGGTACACTTTTATTACTCTAATTGGCCCTTTAACCCCCATTACACCTCCAAGGAGGATCCCAACACTATTGCAACAAGTAATGAGTAGGAGACAATTAGAGATGGAGGAAGAAGTTAATATGACACCACAAATAAAGAGAAATGTGTTAAAGCAACCTATAAGACCAAAATCATACCTCATCAAGAATATTGTAGTGAAACGTGACTTGATGGGAAAGATTGGTACCAACTTGCAAGACGAAACCATATTACAAGAATTTGTATTGGAAGTATATGTTGATATAAACATGTAACCTTATAGATCACAATAACAAAAGATACAAGAAGTATTGAACAACTTACACATATCAAGTATCTTGACTCAATATGATATCCCCTATTTTGTGAAAAGTAGTTTTGTTACCAAATGTATTGAGTTTCTTTTAAATAAATTCATGGAAGGCTCCTTCGATTTGATTATTTTGTTTTAATAAGTTAGACATTGTGAGTAAAGTACAAAGGCTACTTAGGGAGGTGAGAGATGAATGCAGAATCATGTAATCTAATTAAGTGAATGATAAGATATGTATGAAATTTACAGACCTATGGGAGAGGAAGAGGAGTGGTTATAAAAAATGAATGTTACGTTAGTAGGATTTGCAATTTTGCAATAAAATTATTAACTTGCAATATGATAAGGAAGGAAAAATCATAGGGATGAGTGCCTAATGAAGATAATGCATGCTATTGAAAAAAGTGTGAAGGGTATAAGAATGAATTAGGCATCTTACATACAAAATGAGCTTCTTATAGATTGCCTAAAAACCCAATAATTAGGAAAGGACTATACATATAACTAGATTGTGTTATTGTTAATATTGACTTTTCTATGATATTTGGAAGAAAGACAATATACAAAGCAAGTGGAGTCTTCATCTGCATCACCTAGGTTTAAGGTGTGGTGGATATCTAAAGGTAAAGGGGAACAAAGTATTAATGAGGATACATTGCAAAGCTGCTAGTCCTTTTCCCTAACTTATTTGTTAAAAAATAAAATAAATACCCATCTTGCTCTTTTATACATCTATTTCTTTATAGTTTACACAAGCCATGAGCATCGTAGTCTTTAGGCACATCAAGAAATAAAAAGTACGCGCTCTTATATCCATATATTCCTTTACTATTTGGATACACCATGACCACCATAACCTTTAGGCACCTTAGGAAATAACAATACCCAAGCATGAGCAAAGGCAGGAGATGGAGGACTTTGAATTGGTATGGGTTGCTAGTTCAAAAGAAAAGAAAAAAATGGACAAAAATTTAGAATTACTTGTATTTAATTTGAAGAAAGAAAAGCTAGTTTAGAAAAAAAAATTAGATAGTAGTTAGAAGTCATCTTTATTTATTTTGAAGAAATAAAAGCTAGTACAAGAATTTGAATTTTTCATTAGATCCATATCATATCGAATTCGAATTCAATACCTATTCTCTACAATGCAATGCAATGTTGTACTTATGGTTTTAGCTCCATGTTTATTGTTTGTGAAAAATAATGTCCATATTTGAGGAAATAAATGTGTTTGTGCATTAGATTTGATGTATACCTTATCGCTACTTCAATAAAAAAAAATGAATTTATAATGAGTATAGACAAAGGTTTTATTTAACCAAGGAGTTCATAAATATTCTTGTTAATCATGGAGTTCATCAAAATAAGTGTAGTGTCATTTTATATTTTAACAATTTCAAAACCTAAAAAGCTACTTCTTAAAACTATCAAGAAGCATTATAATTAGTTTCAAATTACAACAGTTGTTGCTCTTAGAAATGTGGCTAACACTTTAAATTATTTGGGAGACATTCCATGGAAGGAAACTACTTTTATAAGTATAATCCCTATAATTTATAATGAAAGTGATATTATTATGACTACTTTTTTTAGCAATCGAGGACTAGCATAGCACAATGTTCGTGACCATGCCATTCAAAATTATTCATAAAATCAACAATTTCGTAACACAAAGAAACACGATTTTCACAAAATGCACTTGGAATTTATTTGACAAACAACATGAACCACCATATAAGAGAAAGCAAAGGCTTTAACATGCATGAGGCAACTTATGTATCTTGCTACAATAATTTATGGACATCATCTCTATGTTTTTACTCGTCGTAGAACTTGCTCTCAATGTGCCTTAGCTATGTTTTGCATATGTCATTAAATTTTTCCATGCATCTCTAAGAGCTACAAGTATTAGAAATGCACTAATGTCCAATTAGCAACCCCACCTCTCTACCTTTGTTCTTGGTGGGGCTCCGTCATATGATTTCTTGACTTGGAATTGTTGGTGCCTTTGTTTATGATGCCTTCACATAGTAAATTGAATATGTTATTGGTAGCGCAACTTAAAGTGCTACCTACTCTCCCATGGCATCCCTATTGTTGAATCCTCTAATGCTTTCCTTCTATCTACCTTGGTCGTTGTTATCTTTGCTTTTCGCTATCAAAATTGATCTTCTTCAACTCCTTGTAGACTTTGATCTCAATATGAATATGCATATGAATCCCATACTACTACTGTTATTGGATATTATACATGGTCTCAAGCTTGAGGCCGTGTGAGAGTTATATAGTAGACAAATAGGCTTTTGATGGTCGGTTCCTAAAGAGCAGATGAGGGCGAGCGTTATCTTTCTCATTCACGTTGATAGAGTTTTGGTTGAGTATGATCTGGTTCATAGGAGAAGGATTTGTTGGGTAGCGTTGAGTGATATCTGCCTACATCAAGTAAATCATCCACTTACACCAAAAAAATCAATAGAAATAAGCCTTCATGGTCAAAATCAATAGAAATGAGTCTCCATAGTATAGTGGTAGTTTTACTTTGAACTATTGTTATATTGCATGTTTAGATGCATTCCATATGCACTAATGCATTGGGGATTGGAAGATATGCTCTCGAAGCACATGTAAGCCACTTGCATCATTTCCTTAAGCGTAGAGGCAGAGGACATTTGAAATCAGTGCTACTTAGAATCAAATAACCTCCAAAAGTGATAGGTGGTGTGCTAGGTAGTGATGAGGCGGTGCAAGAAGTTCATGGCAAGTGCATTGAACTCCACGAGGAAACATTGTCATGATTCAAACCAAATTATTGATTGTAAATTCAATGCTTGCATAGATCATATAGTTTATGTTTTGAATAATATAAACTTGAAACGTATAGTACTAGCATTGCATTAATGCATCAATATGTCAAGAAATTTTAATGTTCAAGTTCTACGTCGTAGTGAAGAATTTCTAAATTGGCATTTAAGAACTAAACTAATTGATAAAGTCGAGATCATGTTAGAGAGGTCATGGCAATTATAAGCAAGACAATGCAGGAAAGCTCTGAGTAAAACCAAGCCTAACTCTCTTGTCGCTATGGTAAAGTCACTGACCCCAATCAAGAATAATAAGTGTGCATGATACTATTTAATTTCAGCCCACTAAAAACTAATTTCTACTTTTACATGGAGGTCTTTGAAATTTTGTAAAAGTTATTAATTTTAATTAATTTTCCATTCTGACAAATATGACAATATTCCATAGCCATTTTAATCACATCATGAGATTTGAGCTAATATGTTAGCTAAAAAAAATTAACATTTTTAAATTTAAAAATTATGAAAATATTTTATTTATTTGTTTTTTAAATAACATAAATTAATAAATTATTGTGATAAAACTTTGATAAACTTTACAAAAATCAATAAAAACTTTTACCCAGTCAAAGTAGATTAACTCGTAATTGAAACCTATAGTCCTTGGTTGGATAGTGACTAATAATTAAGAATATGAAAAGTAATGTATCTTTATGATCTCTCAGACATCAAGAAAAATGCATATGTAATTGAAAGCTACAGTCCTTGGTTGGATAGTGACTAATAACTAAGAATTTGAAAAGTAATGTAACTCTGTGATACCTCGGACATCAAGAAAAATGCATATACTTAATTACTTGGTTAAAATGTATGAAGAGGCTATTTGATCTACTTTACGTATTTACAACACACATGCATGACGTGACCTGAATTTTCAACTATATTAACATGGTCACATCCCTACCATGAGGTTCTCCAGAAATTGGAAGGTTTGTTTAAAGTGACTGACGATGATAAATTGGAGAATTACTTAATGTTAACCCCAATGGGTGAAAGTAAGACATAATAAACAATTAAATTTTATATGAGACCATTAGAGAGAAAGAAAACAAGCACAACAATGTAGATAATCCTAAGGATTAACATAAAAAAAATATTGAAATTATTTATATTTGAGATAAATGATGACAAGGAAGAATGAGAGGATGAGAAAAGAATAAAAAAAACACATTATTTCACATAAAGAAAATAAGTATATTTGACAAAAGCAAGCAAGCTATGCAACATATGATCGAGGAAGAAAAGGATAACATGATCTTTCACTAAAAAGTGAAGAATACATGAGCAATGCAATCATGGAAATAAAATGAACACGCTTCAAATATTGTAAGTTTTAAAAATTTTAAAACACACAAAATGGACATCACAAGAGTACAAGTGCATATATAGATATTGATAAGTCAATTGAATCAAAATAAGTTTACTCGAGAAATTAAATAATCAAAAATATGTTATAAGTCTTAAACCCATTTAAAATTTACATTTACCTCTTGAAATTTCCAAAGTTGAGACAAAAAAACAACATAGTTGATTCCTCAAGGCAAGTATTTTGTTGTATCATCATTATCAAAGTTACAATACTTGACTTAGAGTAATACTTGCTTTAGCCAAAGAGTCAAACTTGACTCAAGGAGTGCATGATAGAAAATATATTGTTTTGTTTCACAAATGCTAATTTTTTGTTAAATTTGTTGAAAATTGGAAAAAAAACACACTAAGTTCTACTTTCTTTGTGCAAGCTCTCATGGATTCGAGCCAATTACTAAACATTGTGAAATGGGGGTTTCCATTTTAACTTTCAAAGTTAAAAATTCAATTTAATGAAAGTAAAAAAAAGTATAAGTTAAATGTCAACACTAACTTAAGGATTTAATATTAAATGTTAAATAAAATCTCATATTTTTGTTGGGTATAGCAAATTATTGATTAAGATTTCCAAGTGTGAACCCACTTTTTTTAAACAAAGAAACCCTTTTTTTGAGAAATTTGTGTTGAAGTACCAATTTAGAAATGCGTAACTAATTCATGGTACATTTCCTAATTGTGTTTTGGGACATCTACATCAAAGAAACCATTAAAGGATAAGCATACCCAAATTGGAGTACATTTCTTGGTTAAGTACCCATTCATGAAAGTACACACACTGAAATTGGAGCACATCTCTTTATTCTTGATGGATTGCATGCATACCAAAATTGGAAGAGCAGGCACCTATTTAGGAAGGTACCCATATCCAAATCACATCTCCCCCCCCCCCCCAAAAAAAAATAAAAATAAAAAAAATCGTACTTTCTATTAATAAAATAGTTTGTAGAAAATCCCAACCCAATCCACTTAAGTGTGACAACTATGGGAGTACCTACCCACTATCACCTCACATAGACACTCTCCTCGCTTGACTAACGATGAAATCACCACTAGGGGTGAATCTCGGTGACCCTAGGGGGATTGAGATGGAAAGTGAGAGAATGACTAATGGAAGCCCCTATAGGTCAAGATTGGAGAAGGAGTGAGGCTTGAGAATGAGTATTGTGGAGGGAGAATGGTTGCCAAGTGTTCAGTACTTGCAAAACAATGTTAGCACTGCCCGGGACAAGACAAATGATAGATATACAAGCCTTAAACCAATGGGAATCAAGAAAGAAGCCTTGTTCTCCCAAATTGCAGTAGTATGGAAATATATAAATCAGTAACAAATTATATCAATAGCTACAAATTTAACCATCAAACATCAAGTACAAAATGTTGGAAATAAAGCTACTAATGACTAGTTAAATCTCTAATGATTTAGCCAAGGCTTTGATGATATTTAGGGTTGTTTATTAAGTTTTATCAACAAGTTATTATGACAACAAAGTGGCTGTAACAAGCAATTGCTACATCAGTGAATTCTAGCCACCAAAATCAACAAACAAAAATGATAGCTAATAACAAGTAGTTTAACAATAGCAATTTGTAAGCAAATTTTAAAGGTAGAATAGTGACCAATGAGTGAAGAAAAGATGATTTTGCAGCAGCCCTAACGGCCGTAGCATTAATTTGTAAAATCAAAGAGAATTAAAAGGCTAATCAAGACGCCCCTAGGGCAC
The DNA here is from genome assembly GCA_000966675.3 of Picea glauca. Lineage (NCBI taxonomy): Eukaryota > Viridiplantae > Streptophyta > Pinopsida > Pinales > Pinaceae > Picea > Picea glauca. The sequence continues at coordinate 576,380 of JZKD02S0161352.1, forward strand.
AAGAAATCTTATAGCATGTAGAATCAATTCCAACTTAGACAATTGCAATATCTCAACACTTCATGTATATCAATGCAATGATTTTATATCTCCAATGCAAAAAAGACTAGTGCCTTGCCAATTGGGTTATGGAGTCTCTTGTGTAAGAGCTAGGGTTTGTTACTTCTCTAGGGGTGTAAGCCTTTTTATTCCCTAGAGAAAACAAAACCTAGCAAGGTAAATCTAGGAGGGTGTAAGCCTTTTTACTCCTCCTAACAACCTTTGCAAAGTAGCTTATTCAAAACAATAATGATAGATCTTAGTGGAGGGTGTATTTCTTTATACTCCTCCAAGGGTTTAGACAAATTTAGCTTGAAACAAGAATATAAAGACATAATTAATGCACAAATTCCTTACCAAGTCCAAGAAAAAGCATGAAGAAACCTTCTTTTACCAAGAATATTCCACCACAATAGCAAGAACAAGACATCCAAGAGATAGAGCCATAGCTTCCTTCACCAAAATACAAGTACTAGCATCCACAAGAGAGATTCAAGAGAAAGATAGTGCAAAATGCCCAAGTAGGGCGAAAATTTCATCCATACAATATGTAATTCTCAAGTGAGTTATGTCCAAATGACAAAGGGGGTGACCTCTGTTTATATGAGGTCATCTAAAACCCCTTTGTCCACTTTTTTAAAAAGTCAACATCAAATTAGAGAGACTGACCTCCCTATTTGTCCTTTTACATCTTAAAATTCAAGTTTGCAAAAAGAAAATCTCGTTTTATGGGTGATGTCATGCCCTAAAGGGTGGCGTAGGGCCTCTAAGAGAGACGTTGAGCCTTTGATGAAGAACGTTGGGCCTACAAAGGCCATAAATCATGCCACCAAGTGCTTTAGCATGTGCCAAGTGTTTCTATCTCCATCAAAACATGACCATCTCCATCAACCATGAGAAAACCCATAAAAAACCCTAGTCCATGTGACGTCTAGGGCATCAAGTGTGACGTTTTAAGCCTCCAAAGGCCAACCTTTGAGTGCAAGAGGCTAAAATATGATCTCCTCATGGTCTCTAAATGCCTCCAAAGGAAATGTTCCTTCTCCCACGTGTTCAAAGAGAGGGGGCGCATCATTCAACCTTTGGGCTTGATGCCCCAAATGAAGGTCCAGGTAACCTTGTGCCTTCACAATATGGTTTCCACCTGTCAAGGACTTGCAAAGACAAACAAGTATGCCCTCCAAGTGTCCACAAGTCACAATATCATGCCAAGTAAGACATGTCTAATAAAAGAACCACCCAAACATGTGCATCAAATCCCCCCTTTTCAAAATAAACAAATGCTCAAAGACCTTATACAATTTGTCAAATTTAGATATGGGAGGGGTGCCATAATACCCTATTGGGTGAACCAATTCCTCAAGTAGGGGATGTTCCAAGGAGAGTCCTTTCTAGGTCATGTAGTGAATATGAGGTGATTGGGGTTAGACTTCTAGGTATGGGGTTTAATGACATACAAAGGCTTGTATTGTCTCATTATGGGCGCCTTTGTTGAAGGCTAGCCACATCCTTTTCCTCTTTTTGTTTTTAAAACATAATTTTCCAAGCCCTTTATTAGCCATTTATTTTGCATGTGTCACCAAGTTGAAGATAATAAGGGGCACTATAAAGGAAATGCATAGCCCACATATGGTCTACCTTGGTTTACATGCCTTTCCAAGTTGAAGACAATAAGGGACACTAAAAAGGAAATGCATAGCCCACAAACACTCTACCCTGGAAAGTGTTATTGATTATTTAGTTATTTATTTGATGGGTCCCTCGCTTTTTTGAGAAGCGTTTCATTGCTCTCGGGATCCTAGGGCGAGCTTTTATTGCATGATGTTTTTGCTAGGGCACCTCTAGGCCTAGTGGCCCCTTCTTCCCATGAAATGAGGTACATGCCCTTCTTGGGTCAATAAGCTCAAAAACCTAAAATACGTGGAAACATAGGGGAAGGAGTGATGGAAGGTAGAAAGTATGAGTGGGAGTAATATGATGACACTTCAAGGATACCCCCCAGTTGCAACCCTTTCCCCAAGGGTGGCCACTTACTAGGAAACCATGACACTCACTAAGGTGAAATAGGGAAAAAAGCATAATTTCCAAACAAATGTTTTCAAAATCAAGAAAGGATCCTTAGTAACATGTTCAAATGCTCCAAATATTAAAATGACACTTGCCACGACACCAAACTTGTTACCTCATGAAGCAAGACCTGTTGTCCTCTATGGGCCAAGAAGGGTGTGGTGGATGTTGCTTCCATCGATCAGATGGTGATGTGTGGTATGATAAGGGCCCTTGCCTGCTCATCTACCTCTTGATACTCCATGTATGCAACCCGAGGGCCTCAAGACATCATCTCCTTAATTATCCCTGGAAAAGGGGGATAACACATTCAAAAGGCACAAAAAGCGCAATTAAATGATGATCTAATAATCATTCCTAGCAGCAATGTCATAAAGGATTTATAGAATTGATTTGGAAAAAGGGAATCTTACCTGCATTTCGGGTTTTAATCTAAGAATATTAAAAAAAGTGTCTTCATAGTGGGCAATGAGATTGCCACCTACAAATTCCTCCCAAACAAAAAGATTTGCAGGCAACTATAAGGTTGTTTTTGAGAGGGATTCGACTCGGAGATTTAACTCCTTATATATGTGGGTGAACTGGAGGTCATTAAATGTTTTGGCAGCCGTTTGGAGTTTCAGTCCTAGCCGAATCAGATGTGTTTGGAATAGATGAGATTTATGTTTCATCCAACCAATACAGAATTTGGAGTCTTTGTATATATGACATTTATCTATTCCTTTGTGGGATGCCAACTTTAAAATTGCCAAAAAGAGCTAAGAATTCAACCAGATTGTTGGTTTCATTTCCAATGTTTGCTTTCCCTATAATGAAATGTGATGGAGTGAAAAATATGAGGAAGCCCAGGCCACATATCTTTTCATCACCCTTGGCAAGCCCCATCAAAAAATTCTCGAGGATTTGTTTGATCAATATTTATTGACGAGATCTGATGGCGCATTTTGATTATGGTTGAGACTTTATAAGCTTGTGAAATTGCAGTGACATGTTGGGAAACTTTGTAGGTTGGCTAGGATCTGTTTCCAAAAAGACAATCATTGTCAGGTCTCGATTTGCTAGATGGTTCAAGGTATAGTAGCCTTTGGATATGAGCAACTGGATAAGTTCTGGATCAAGGAAAATATTGTTTTCACAACCAATAATTGCATCCGTGCCAACTCAGATTTGGACACCATTTCCAACTCTCCAGGCTAGGAAATTTTCGAGGAGAGGGAAAGATTTTGTGAGTGACCTCCATTGAGACGAGGTTGTTTGGCTGTGTTTATTATTGGATGAAATCCAGTTCATAATTGACATTTGGGAGATATATTTTTCCAAGAGAATATATTTCCAAAGAATTTCCTGAGTAAGAAAGGTCCACAAGGATTTAGCTGCTATAGCGAGGCCAAATTTGTCTTTGTCCTTTAGTCCCCAACCTCTACATTCTTTGAGAATTGAGAGTGTTTTCTAGCTAACTAGATGCATACCCTTGTATTCAAAAGTGCTTTTCCAGAGATAGTTGAAGCAAATTTTTCTGATGCGAGTGATAATACCTTTAGGAATCTGAGCTTATAAGTGCCAATAAACAGGGATCGCCTCTAGTATCGATTTGATGAGCGATAGTCTACCCCCTTAGATATCCAACTGTTACACCATAGACTGATTTTACGCTCCACTTTAGCCAGTAGCCAGGTCCAGTCTTTTATACTGTAATTGTTTGGCTTTAAAGTGAATCCCAGGTATCCCAGGTACATGATGCCCTCTCCAAGATCCTTATGAGATAAATTAAAATAATTGGGAAATAGTCCTTTGTACTATGCATTAGCATATGGAAGATGTATGGTAGACTTTTTGTCGTTGATGATCATCCTTGTAGTAGGAAAAAAGGACTTAAGAATATTTGGTAGAGTTTTACAATCAAGATTAAAATGACAAAAGATTAGTAATAATAATAATAATAATTTATTTTTAAGGTCACAGCCAAGTCACACCAAATTGGTGTATGAGAGCGATTTGACTGGTAAAGTCTACGGAGGTATATATACCCTACCCTCCTCTGGATTTGAACTTGTGACCTCTTAAGAGAAAACACATGTTCTTAACCATAAGGCCCACTCATGCTGTATTAATAATCTATTTTTAAGGTCACGACCAAACCACACCAAATTGGTGTATGAGACCCCCTTGTTTGTGGGACAAGGAAATGTTGTCAACGAATAATATATGGGATAGTACAATTTAATTGTCGAAAGGGAGGCCTTGGATTTTTTGAGTGCATCGGGCTTCAAGAATTGCTTGACTTAGTCCTTTCATTATGAAAATATAGGGGGACAATGAGAAACCTTACCTCAAACCTATTCCATAATTGAAGAAATTTGTCCCAGATCCATTAATAAGAAGAGCAAATGAGGCATTGGTAACACCCGCCATAATCCATTTCACAAACTGGAGGTTAAGATTGTTCTGGAGCAATAAAAGTCTGAGGAATAATCACAAGACCCTGTCAAAATCTTTTGACAGGTCAATTTTTAAGACCACAACCTCTTTCTTTTTGAATTTTATGGTATGTAAGCCTTCCTTAGCTGTGCCAATGGCCTCATGGATTAATCGTCCCTTTATGATGCCAAACTGTTCATGGGAGATGTAATTTGAAAGTAAGGGTTTTGTACATATGGCGATGATCTTGGAATGAATTTTATAGAGGGAGTTGCATAAGGCTATAAGCCATAAATCTTCAAAGGAAACTGGAAGGTCTGGTTTGGGGATCAAGGCTAGGAACAGGGAGTTAAGAGGAGGTTTAAGATTTCCCCCTTTTCTGATCTCTTCTAGGACAAGAAGCAAGTCTTTTCCAATAGTGTCGAAGAAGTATTTAAAGAAGTCAATTGTCCAACTGTTAGGGTTAGGACATCTGTCTTTTTTAAGGGAGTTGATAACCCCACTGATTTCCTCCAAGGTATTATCCAAGAAAAATTCTTTGTTTTCCTTTTGATCGACCAACCTGAGAAAATGTTTTAATATATTTAGCATGTCCCCGATAGAATCATGTTCATTTGCTGCAAATGGATTTTTAAAGTGGGTGACCCCTAGAACTGCAAGGTCAACAAATCCCCTTTTTTTTTCTCCTTGTTGGTCCTCCAGTTCCCATATTGTATTTTGTTTCTTTTTTTTGTTTGCAAAATTGTGAAAGTACTTCATGTTATTGTCGTCAGCTTCCAACCACGTCGCTCGACTCTTAAGTCGCCATATTTTCTCCTACTTGAGGTGATCCAAAATCGGATCGAGAAGCCTGGCAGGGCTTAAAAATGCTCAAAAATGAAAGTGCTTGGAATCCGACGAAACTAGCGCCACTGCGTCCGTCTCGTCTTCCTGATTTCGTCCATATATTTACTTCGTCAAACGGGCTCCGTATGCGAAAGATATCGCGTTCTGTCCGAAAACCCAAACAGGGAAAAAAAGGGGATGACTGTATAGTCCGTATAGTGCCACGTGGCATGCTGACTGTATAGGCCGTACGATCGTACAGTTGACGTGTCAACCCCTGGAGACGACACATGGTAGTTCTTGGAGGCGACACATGGCAGGCTGATGTCGCGTACGGGCAGACAACTGGACCAATCTATGGGTGACACGTGTCACCACTGCAAGGGTGACACGTGGCACAGGATGACATCAGCAGCTGACTGGGCAAGTACAGTGGCAGGATGATGTGGCAGACACGCGACAGGCTGACAGGGCAGTACAGTGATACGTGGCAGGTGACGTGGACCACTCGACAATTGACACTTGACACTTTGTGATTGGGTGTTGAGGTGCCATGTGGCCCAGTTATGGGCTGCCACGTGGCACCCTGTGCTTGGTTAATGGTTTATGTAAAATTTGTATGGGTTCACTGGGGTCGAACCCCCGACATATCCTCCGGGCAATGGACTGGCAGGACCGGACTAACCGCCCGGCCCATGGGTGGTGCTTACAATATATACGACAGAGTTTATATTTAAGTTTGCTGTAATGGCTATTCAGCGGGGGAAAGGGTCGGGGCTTAGCCCCAGCCCTCGACGCTAACACATGACCATTCCATATAACCGGGAGCGCGGGGCAACCAAATGCGGGAGTTGGCGATAGGGACTAGCCCTCGGATCTCGAGCGGATCCCATAGGACCGGGGCCTATCCACCAGATATGGGCGTGGGAGGTTAGTTGTTAGATCGAGATCCGGTCCCATGAACCATCACTGAACCAGGAGTCGAATACAGGGGGCCAACGCTTAGCCTTTGGGCTAGCGCTTGGCCAAATATAGCCCATGTGACCGCGAATAGGGGGCGCGTGCCCAGGCCTAGGGGGATAATCCTATAATTTTAAACAAAGTAGGTTTTTATGCTAAGTTTTTGGAATTTCATTTGATATTATGCCTATTTTTAATTGATTTTCTCCATTTTTGGGAGATATTGGGCATTTTTGGAGCCCAAATTTTGGGAGGAAGTTGGAGATGGACAACCAACTTTAAATCTATATAAACCAGGCCTATTCGAGGCCATGGAGGACAGTCAAGGACATAAAAAATAGATTTATGCTGAAGGGAAGCCAAGCCAAAGCCATTTTTATGCAGGGAAGCTATTGAGGAGCAGACGCTTGCGGGGCATTTCTGGGAGCTTCGGACGTCCGTTTTACATGCCATTTTCTTTGTAGGGTTCTTGAGATCTGGAAAAACATGACTAGATCAGTCTTGTAGCCAATTGGCACTACTGCGATGTACTTTGAGCTTTTGAACAGAAATAAAGAAGCCTCCCCCACAGAGACAAAAGGCCCAGAGACGTAGGCAAAGTTGTGCCGAACTCCATTATCAATTCTCGTGTTATGGTTTGCTATCTATTATTTCATTTCAGATTTGCATATGTGTATATGGCTGTCATAATTCCTCTTCTTTCCTCATTCTTCAATTAAGTTTTCTCAAATGGTTAATTAACGCATGCAAAATTAAAACTCAACCATAGTCATTAAAAGATCCTACAGATCAAGTGGTATCGGAGCTAGTTGATGTTTGGATTTGAGTTTTGCATGTTAACCAGGGAAAAGCTACAGCGTGGTGAAGGCGGACTTGTTGCAGAGAATCCATTAATTGGATTGAGAAAGAGAGCTTCTCACATCAAGAAGATGGCATCGGAAGAAGGGATTTCTCAAGACGAGAAAGAGTTCCGGAAAACATTCCTTGCTATGTCGGAGATGGTGAAAGTTTTGTACGAGGATTACTTGGAACGAAAGAGACCAGTTTTGGGTGAATCTTCAAAAGGAAAAAGTGAAGAGGAAGAGGAACATCCTCAAATTCCTCCTTCACCTCCATCAACACCTCCTTCTTCTCCTTCTTCTTCAAGTTCAAGTTCTAAATCTAATGGAAAGAAAAATGTACATAAGAATAAACATGAAATGCCATTATTAAAACTTGATGTCAAATTTGAGTTGCCCATATATGATGGTGAAGTAAATGCAGAAACACTTGACAATTGGATCAGGCAGATGGAGGTATACTGCAGTGTGCAACAGATCAAGGATGAGGCCACACAAATTAAGTTGGCATCTTTGAGACTTGCAGGTATAGCTCTTATCTGGTGGCAAAGCAAGCTGCAAAAGGGAACACAACATGTGGGTAATGTATTTCCATCATGGAAGAATTTCATTTTGGCACTTAGGAAACAATTCTTTCCTTTGGGTTATAAAGAAAAAGCATTAATTGAATGGCAATCTTTAAAACTAAGAAAAGGACAAACAGTGTAAGAATACACCGATGGATTTCGAAAAATGGCATTAATGTTAGATATCCCTTTGCAAACACAAGAAACCCTTATGAAGTATATAGGAGGTTTACCTGCGCATATTAGAAACATTGT
>JZKD02S0161352.1:616473-642762 GCA_000966675.3 Picea glauca
GATAAAGTGGTTGGGGTCAAGACTCAATGGGCATAGGTCTCATGACATACAAGGGGTCGTAGTGTCTCATTCATGGGTGCCTTTGTAGAGGGTGTAAAGTACTTTCATCCGCAATGCACTTTTTCCAAGCCCATCAATTGCCTTTTATCTTTCTTTCTTTGTATTTTCTTTCATAATAGCACAAGGACAGATTGAAGGTCACTGCCCTGGCGTGGTGACTAGATGATGGCAATGTCACCCACAAACACATAGTGAAAATGAGAAGGCTGGCTTGTGATGAGACCCCCTTTCTCTCAGCCATGCAACTGAGAGTCATTACCCTGGTTTGGTGACCAGATGATGGTAATGTCATACCACTAGATATTCATGGACGTGATAGGTCAACTCTGATGAGATCTCCTATCCTTCAACTAACCTTTTAAGCATTCTTTATTATATTGTGGGTTTGCTTTACTCAAAGATAAGCGTTTCATTGCTTTCTTGGGTGATCCCTGGGCGAAGCTTCTGGAAGGTTTATATAAGGCTTTTATCTTTTACCCAACACCAACCTCTCTGGGCCTTTAGCCCCTTCTTCCTATAGAATGAGGGACAACCCCTTCTTGGGTCAATACACCCTAAAACCCCAAGAGACAAGGAAATGGAGGGGAACAATGATGGAAAGTGGTAAGTATGGTTGGGAACGGTACGATGGCTCATTAAGGGAGTTCCTAGTAGCAAACCCATCCCCAAGGAAAACCACTTACTAGGGCACAATGTCAACCACCAAGGTGAAGCAGGGAAAAAGGCATAATGTCCAAGCACATATCATGAAATCTAGAGCAATCTAAGATACAACATAATCAAATGGCTTGAATATTGAAATGATTCTCACCATAATACTGACTTGTACTTCATGGAGCAAGGCCCACTGCCTTTTGGAAGCCAGCTGGTGTGGTGGATGCCATTTGCAAAAATGTGACCATTTGTGGTGGTGAGTGGATTTTCCATCTGTGCAAAGGGTATCGCTGGTCATGTAGTCTCTCAACACTCCATATCTGCAACCTGAGGGCCTCGAGACATCATCTTCTTAGTTATCCACAAAATGGGGATAACAGTACCCATGTACAAAAGATCCTCTCAAACAGACAAGGAAGGAGAAAACCTAGTGGGAAAAAACTTCCCCTCATGAGAGGATGAAGCAAGAAGGGCTAAGTGACTCCCCAAAAGAAATGTGCCACATCCCCAAGAGAAACCGAAGATGGACATACTTGCTCTTAGTGAAGTGTTTGGTGAAGATGTCTGCAACCTGCTCTGCTGTAGAACAATAGCGCAAATCGATGACTTACTCCTGAATCAACTCCCTAAGAAAATGCATGTGGATCTCGATGTGTATGGTCCGTTGATGATGAACTGGGTTCTTCGAGATCTGGATGGTGCTCTGGTTGTCGCAATAGATGATTGATGGCTTTTGAAAAGTGTTTCCAATTTCAGTGAGGATATTTTGAAGCCAAATAGCCTTAGTGGCGGCATTAACAACCGCTCAATACTTAGCCTCAGGTGAAGAAAGAGCAATGGAATGTTGCTTCTTGCTCTGCCAACAAATGGGACCGAAACCAAGGGGAAAGTTGTAGCCAGATGTAGACTTGCGATCATCAAGATCACCAGTCTAATCAGAATCCATGTATCCAATCAAATTTGAACTTCTACTCACTGCATAGTGAATCCCGTACTTGTGAGTGCCCTATATGTTGTGCATAATACATTTGGTAGCCTTCTAGTGAAGCTCATGTGGCTTCGTAATGAAGCGTGAAACAATGCCAACTGCAAATGAAATGTCGGGGCTAGTATGAGTCAAGTAGATGAGGCTTCCAACAAGATGACTATACAAAGTGGCATCAACTAGTGGTGTGGAACACTTTGATTCAAGCTTGACTCTAAACAGAAAGGGAGTTGGTGTAGGCATACAGTCAACCTTGCGAAATGAGCCAGAATATCAAGAGCATACTTGGGTTGTGCAAGAGAGATCCCAAAAGAGGACTGAATGATCTCAATCCCAAGAAAATAGTGCAAGAAACCCAAGTTAGTCATGGAAAACATGTCATACAAAGCAATTTTGACGCTTGCAATGATGGATGAGGTGCTCCCAATGACAATCAATTCGTCAACATAGAGAGCCGAGAATAGAAAAGCGTCCTCTTGTCTCAAGATGTAGACATTCGGATTTGAGTGGCATCTAGAGAACCCAACTAAGAGAAGAAAGGAGTCCATCTTGGCATACCTAGCTCGTGGGGCTTGTTTGAGACCATAGAGAGACTTTCGCAATCTGCAAACCAATGAAGAATCATGAACAAATCCCTGTGGTTGCTCCATGTAAATCTCCTAAGGTAGATCCCCGTGAAGAAATGCAGTCTTCACGTCTGTCTGATGTACAACCCAACCTTGAGCTGCAGTAATAACAAGTATCAGGTGAATGGAGTTCATTTTGGTAATGGGGATAAAGGTCTTAGTGTAGTCAACACTAGGAACCCGAGAAAAACCTTTAGCCACGAGCCGTGCTTTGAACTTGTCAACTGATCCATCCGATGCAAATTTGGTCCGATAGATCCACTTACATTGAACTGGTTTTGTTCCCTTAGGAAGTGAAACAAGATCCCAAGTTTTATTCCAAATCAACGAGTTGTACTCTTCCTCCATTGTTGGATCCCACTTAGCAATACCTGATGCTTCATGAAAAAACTATGGATCTGAAGCTATGTTAATGTAGGAATGCGGAATATCTTGATGCTGTGATCGAGTCCTTTGAGTATCTGAAGGATCCCCAACAAGAGTGCCTACAGACTCAAGTGTTTGACGAGCCCAACGAGGCATGGTAGGTGATGGAGGAGGAGAATCTTAATCCTCAAAATCTGAAGTTTGTGAAGAGGATGGAACCTCATGATCAACTCTGTGAGTAGAGGCAGCTGTAGGAAAATCCTCTGAGTCACTATCTGAATCTGCTATGGAGGAAGGAAGATGAGAGGATGAGCTAGGAGAGCTTTCTTCAAATTGCACACTACACTCAATGAAAAGCTCATGTGTCTCAGGAGCCAAGAGCCAACATCCTTTGACACCATTGGGGTAACCAACAAAGATGAAGGGCCAAATATATGACGTTCTAAGGCCTTGTGCTTCTTTGAAGGAATGTGTGCTTGCGCCGGGGAGTCAACAACAGGTTTCTTGCCACACCAAGCTTCAAAGGGAGTGATACCCTTCAATGCCTTATGTAGAACTCTATTCTAAATGTGAGCAACACAGTTGATAGCTTCTGCCCAATACTCAGGTGCAAGGGAGTGTGTGTGGATCATGTAGCTAGCCATCTCTTTTAGGGACCTATTTTTCCTCTTTGCCACACCGTTCTGCTGAGGTGTATAGGCGACAATATACCGAAGATCTATCCCTTCAAGAGTACAAAATTGTTCAAAGCGATGGTTCACATATTCTCTGCCATTGTCTGTGAGGAGAATTTTGATGCACTTCCTAGATTGTTTCTCGACGCGAGCCTTGAACTCCTGGAATCTATCAAAAGATTCTCCTTTCTGCTAAAGAAAGTAGACCCAAGTGTATCTAGAAAAGCCATTAATAATAGTGAGCAAGTAGCGAGCCTTGCTAAAAGACAAGGATGGAAATGGAATCGCCACATCACTGTGAACCAACTCAAGGAATTTTGAAGCCCTCCAAGTCTTCCCTTTGTTGAACTTGTCCTTAGGATGCTTTCCCAAGGCAGACCCAAACAAACTCCATTTGATAAATTGATCTAAGGAAGACTTGTGACCATATCCTACGTGCTGAGCTGCTGAAGATAACGGAAGTTGAGATGGCCAAACTGCTCATGCCATAGCTTGCTCATAGAATCTAATGGGTGAACAAACTAGTAGAATGAGAATCAGGTACAAAATGAGAGAAAGCATACATGCGAGACTCATGATCAGCCTTCTTGTAGTAACTACAAGTTGGCCTATCCTTCTTCTGAGAATTCCCCTTCGAAGAAGAGGAGTGGAGTTTGGTTTTGGGGCAAATGATGACTATGCTTGATCTTTCTGTGACTTCTTTTGTTTCTTGTTAGGTTTCCCCAACTATTTTTGTCCCTTCCGCTGACCAGCCAACAAAGCCTGAGACTAAGATGGCTTAAGGAGACCCATTGAAAAAAGCTTCCCCTTCTCATACATTAACATTTCTGAAAAGGAAGCAAAAGAAGGCATTGTATATGTAGATCCATAGTCAACCTATGAGTATGAAAGCTAGAAACAAATGCAACATATTCAGGTCCAAGTTTAGAGAGAGTAGTTAAGACAAGTTGTATGTCCTTTTTCTCTACAAATCCTCAAAAAATGAGTATGTGTTGAAAGTACAATTTTGACACAATATCAAGTGAAATAAACAACACCACTGCGAAGTACATGAAAAATCATGCACTTTCAAAATATGAATCACCTCGATCCGAGGTCATATGCAAAAGTACGAGTCTTTGAAGTTATCAAAATGAAAATTGCAGTGTCACCTGTGAGGATCTGCAAATTTTGGAAAATCCGTGCACCAAAATCATAAACTTTTTGCACCAGTGCGGAGAGCACAAAAAGTTAGCCAAAAAAAAAAAAAAAATTGCTCGAGAAAAGGAGGTTGGAAGCCTGCGATATGAGCTTGCAAAGTTTGTCTTCAAAACCCAACCCACCAACGGAGAGGGGGTAGGAAATTCAAAATTCATATTCCGCCAAATTTAGTGGAATTGCTGCCAGACTCCGTGAAATTGCCAAAATTCACCATCCGCCAAATTTAGTACAACTGTTGCAAAACTTAGAGAAACCACAAAAATTCACCTTCTGCCAAATTTAGCGGAATTGTCGCCAAACGATAGTGCAAGATGGGGCGCCGTATGGCTCCCTAGGCAAAATGTTTTTGCCTCTCCTGACAACTTTGCCCAAAATCAACAGATGGACAATCGATCTTAGGGTTTTCATGCCTTCTGAGCGCGATGGCAGGGTCGGATTTGATCCAAAATGCTCTGAAATGGTGGTTCCCTGCTGGATTTGGCAATGAACCTTTGGCTTCAAACCTTCGCAGATCTGGCCTCCAGTGTCCCACTGGGATGAAATGAAAGACAAATCTGGCTATCTCAGTTGTTCTGGACTCAACAATGAGCTCAGAATGTCTCTAGGAAGCTCCAAAACAACCTGCATCTGGCAAGTAAAAAAAAGAACCCCCCCAGAAACTAGTGTTTTCTCCACACTTTTTTGATTCTCCAGAGCATCCGAGGATGCAAGAGAAGAGCATACCCATGTGCTTAAAAAAATATCTCTACATTCAGATTTCTAAAAAGATAGCTAACCCACAATTTACAACCGCTCTAATACCATGTAAAATTTGGTTGAAAAGCCACCCAAGAATGCAAATGAATGAAGGAAAACAAATCTAGAAATCAGAAATGAGCAAGAATAAACTGTATTCTACTCAAGAGAATGCAAAGCATACAATGAAAATGAGATGCTCATATGAGAGCAATGGGTGAGTATATATAGGATTTACCACCCAAGAGACTAAAAACACAACCAATATGGGATGGACCCTGGAATCTGTTTAAAATTACATGCACGAAGTGAATAATATGTTCTTTTCTTGGGCCTTTGACATTGTTCCTAGACAGTTACTCATCAAGCGACTTCATGCCCTTGCAGTATGTGACCTATTTTGTATTGTGATGCTGCTGTATGAGACAATGGTAGGCTGTTTCCACACATCTTATGGGCTATTCAAGAGTATTAGGAGTACTATTGGTGTCAAACAAAGGTGTCTTCTCTCCCCCAATCTATATGGGGTCTCCATTGATGAGCTTGAACAATTCATCGGGGATTCTTCTAAGGTCAACGATGGTTTCTGCCTTCACCATATCTCAATTTCATTCTTTTTATTTGCAGTTGATGTGGTACTGTTGGCCTTCACTCCAGAGATGTTACGTAGGCAATTTGATGCTTTGAAGCAGTTCTATGATCTTTGACTATTCAATCAATCTTGGGAAAACCAAGATTGTGATCTTTAATGCAAACAAAGAGGTCCTCTCTATGTTCATTTTTCCTTTCGGGGGCAACCGATGTAGATTGCCACCTCATATACTTATTTAGGTGCAATTCATAGGTTCCACCTTCAATCTGAAACCTGAATCCCAACCATGGGTATGCTTCCTTGGACACGGTCGAGAGACAATGCTTCCAACTTCATTTCCAAGGCAGATGAAACTCTTTGGTGCACTTCCAATCCCACTGTTTCATATGGGTCTAAGATTTTGGGTCCTAGCCTTCGCCATACAGAGTGGTCTCTTGCATGAAGAGGGTCCAGACTCCAGACCATGCTTCAACTTTGTATTCGGTGCAAACAGATTATTCCTTAGTGCATTGTGCAGGCAATGTTTGGTGCTTACCCCCTTCACCTCATGACAAACTTCAGGGTTTTCATTTCCCTTCACATAGTACGATAGATGATGCTTAGGACTTTACATCATATGGGGATGCTAGATTTTGTTGTAAAAAGCTAAAAGTGTTGGTGGGAAAGCTAATAATGTGGATAACTATGGCAGGAAAATGTTTCATAGATGTCATTCTCTGACGTACATATTAAGTTTTAACACCAGAGGACAAAGTCTTATAAATATGACTGACAGATCATAGATTCATAATCTATAATTTCTCTACACTGCAACTCTGATTATGCTTGAGTAGTTTAGGAAGATAGTTGTTAAATAGCTACACAGGTTTCCAGAAAGGAAATTGTGTACTTCAAATGATACACTAGCATGACCAAGGTAATCTTGGATTTCCTAGCATAATCAAATACATCTTCCCAGTACCTGTGGTATACCTCCATACTCATTAGTTGTTTTAAACATTAAAAAAACTTAATCAAGCTTTCCTTCTCACTTAAGACCAACTCCATCCTTGGGATGCTGATAAATATTTTGGCAAATACCTTTCTGGGGGAAAATAGTATCTCAATAGACATACATTTTACAGAATAAACTCAGAATTGAAGGTTATTTTTGAGTGTTTTTTGTTTCTTTACCATTCTGTCAAATGAGCACTCCGGAATTGTTATTGAATAATTTCACATTAATGCTTGTGGTATGATTTGTTTCTTTCCCATTCTGTCAAAATAGTTTTGGAATTATTATTGAATAATTTCGCATTAATACTTGTGGTCCGACTTCCTATGATTTTATAAATCACTGCTTAATATGGATATATTTCAATTCAGTTGTGGTATAATGTATTTGTAAAACAAAAGCATGCTTTTTATTACCTTGTTTTATGCTATATTAAGAAAATCTTTTGCTGCACCAAATTGAGAGGGTTTTGTGAAGTCTGATTAAACCTGTTTGTTTTGGTTCAGCCGGTTCATGAATAAATACTTCTTGCTAATTGCCTGCCTCCAGTTATGGTCCCTCATTACACCTGTCAATCCAGCAAGCACATGGGGTCCACTCATTTTTATATTTGCAGTTTCAGCAACAAAAGAAGCCTGGGATGATTATAATAGATATATTTCTGATAAACAAGCAAATGAAAAGAATGTGTGGGTTGTAAAGAAAGGCATCAAGACACGTGTATGTATTGTACTCTTCCTAGCTTTGAATGCACGTTTAGCTTTCTATTGTAGTTGAGAAGTTTGTTTGTAAAATTGTAGCTTTTACTCGTACATTTCTTTCATTTAAGATTATGTAATGTACACCTTTTAGGCACTTAGATGCACCTCTTAATTCAACTTATGTCTGCCAACAGAAAGATTTTGAGGTTCCTTGCTTGCACTGTGCCTTTTGGTTTATGTGACTGAAGTTAATTTCTGTCATGTATTTCTAGTAGTTTTGTTCAAGTGTACTTTGATAAGATCATACAAGTGTTGATAATTTGATACTCTCTCTTAAACAAGAAGAGCCTGTACTTTGTTTAAGTTGTTTTCTTAAGGAAGTTACAAGGAATAGAATAGTGGCATTATGAGTTCAGGCTAATTTTGTCCTAATGCTCGTATTTGATGCCACAGAAAAAGCTAGGGTAAATAGTTGAACTTTATTGGCATGTGCAAGGAAAACAGGCAGCATAGGAAATTACTTTCCATATTACATACATGGTTCTTAGTTCATGTCCTACAAGCTTTCTGTTATGTTTTTTTCAGTTATGATAAACTGTAAAAGAGACAACGTGGGTCCATATTTGCATAATATTTTAGAATTTCTTTCCCAATTCAATGCAATTGCCTCACCGATGACAAGGGCCTTATGGCAATGTGGGTTCCTATTGATCTTGTTCTGTTGTTTTTGGTATCCAGTTGGCTTCATATGTTTTTATTTTTGTTTGTATGAAACATTGAAATTCTAACTTGTAATGGTATATTCAATATTGTTAACCATCTAGAGTCCTGACTCCTGAGTTTCTTAATCAGGTTGGAGATACATAACAACAGTAAATATGTTTTCCATGATTTTCCACATAGATTTATTTAATTTTTTAAATTTATTCTAAATCAACTAGTTGAATATTGGAAAATTACTTTTTTCAATACCTTTTGCATTAGTTGATACTGGCAACTGATAAATCTTTGCAGATTCAAGCGCAAGAGATCCGTGTTGGTGACATAGTGTGGCTTCGTGAAAATGATGAAGTGCCATGTGATTTGGTTCTTCTTGGGACATCTGAATCTCAGGGTGTATGTTTCCTGGAAGTGAGTAGATTACATACCAAATTCAGAGATATTTTCTTGTTTTCATAAATAGTTTTCCAGTTGAGAAATGCTAATATTAGCTATGGGAATTTTTGTTAAAAACATGGCATCCTTTGTTGAAAGCTAATGAATAGAAATACATAAAGTTTATTAATGTCTACTGCTTACCAAAGTAGGTAAATGGGACTAGAGATGCGATACCCAATAATAACATTAAGAGGAGCACTAGAAACGACTCCTTCCTATACTAATACTATAAAGAAAAAGAAATTATATTACTGTCCACTAGTTACCAAATATAGGCCAGTGGGACTCAAGTGTACAACAAGTAACATAAAAAACAAATGAAAAAATACATATGAAAGTGAGGGTGAACGCTCAAACTGTAAATTTTCTAGTCCTATGTGACTGTTGTCCTATGTTTCTCTTAATTAAATAAATTAAATCTGAACTTATTTAATTACAGAAATAAATATTTCTGAACATGCAACAATTACACATATAGCTGAAAATGAACATTGGAATCATAAACATAATACACCAATAATTACACCCTCAAATAATCTTTTCATTTAAATTCCAAGCTTATAGGGAAACCTCCACAAGCTGTCAAACTAACAGCTGTATGGTATACACAAAAAATCAGATCTACACTTACTGAGATAAATCTGCCTGCTGGACATCTGAGAATCTGCCTGCCTGATCTGCTGTACAGCACTGTACAGACTGTACTTAGCCTTGCTTCGCGACCTCGACTCCTCTCCTGTGATTCAAATCTGCTCAACTGATCTCTCTCTGATCTCTCGAGTCTTCTCGGTATACAAAAATGTATGTTCAACCTTGTTATCACACAATCAGTACTTGCCCAAAGCCCAAGGCAAGTGAGACAAGATTGGCGTAACAAGGGGGTGACCTATCACTGTCACCTTAATAGGAAACCCTTTTCTGTTTAGGAGTGTTGAAATTACCCCAAGGGAGACGTCCTTAGTGACCTAAAGGGCTGATGAAACTAAGGCAAGGATGCAAGAATACCCCCCTCTCACTGGTCACTCAAGTCAAAAGGTCTTTATGTCTTAAGAGATAAAGCAAATGTAATGTTTGAAGTGTACCTTCCCACAACAAGACAACAAGCAAAATATGACAGTTTCAAGTACAAAATGATGTTAGTGCTTCAATAAGACAATAAGCCTTTGAAATATATGCTGGCTGATATAAAATTGCAGCAACATGAAAGTTTACAACAACAATAAGTATTTTATAACAGCTGCAAGAAATATGCCTCAAAATTCCTTGAAAAGACAATGAAAATGTAGCTTTTACTAGGCAAAATGATAATTAATTGTCACAAGCAATTTCTGAAGTGTCTAGCTAGCATTAAAGGTCAGTTTTGCAGAAAATTTGCTGAAGTTAGATGGCTGTAGCAATCTTTTGTAACAGCAGCAAATAGGTTAGTGATCTAGGCTAAACTAGGGTTATAAATAGTTAGTAAAAGCTTAGGAGAAGAGTGTTTGAGTGTTTAATCAATCCTTTAATAAGAGAGAGGCTAGAACTAGTGCATTCTAGCGCTTATGGAGTCAAGTGGACGGCTTCTTCTAAGGTTGCAAATCAATTTTGATAGTGCACAAAAGTCCAAGAGGGAGAATGCGTAGGAGAAGTAGTAACTTAAGTTCCCCTATGCATTTTCCTCAAGAAACAAGATACTAGGGTGTAGGCAATTCTAGGCCCTGACACCTTGCTCTCCTTAGGCTTCTTATGGGATAAAACTTAGGCAAAGATAACTAGGTCAAAACCTTAGAGTGCTAGGAAACTAGGGTTCTAGGGTTTCACTAGTTACTAAATCAATTCAATGAAAAACTTGGCAAATAGAAAGTAAGAAAGTAGCAATTTAAGTTCCTTACTTCAAGCATTAAGCATATCATGCAATTTCATAATCTTGTATGAGCAAATAAAACCATACATAAACCATTCAATAGATGACAAAAAATGCAGATTTTACCTACTTGCATCAAGAATAATCATGAAATACTGCAAGATCACCATAAAAGCTTCCAAGATTGATCCAACTTGCAAAATTAGCCTTATACAAGAGTGCACCTCACAATTTCAGCCAATAGCCCTTCTAGGGCGCAAATTTCAAGCCTCTCCTCTTGTGTGAGGAGTTGTGATGTAAAAATGAATGTACTTTATGTTTATTTATACAAAACTGATGACCTTTAATTAATTTTAGGTCAAATAAAGGCCGACTTGACCAATTTACAAATAAATTTAATTTAGACATAAACAAAATTATTTAGCATCTAAAAACACTTCCAAGGGTGACGTCATTCCCTTCTAGGGTGACGGGCCTTGGATGCAGAACGTTTGGCTTCCAAAGGCCCTAGATGATGCCCACACGTGCCACTCAACTCACAACTGCCTCCAGAATGTAAACCCTAGCTCTGAATGATGTCCAGGGTCATGATGGTGATGTCCTGGGCTCTCAAAGGCCAACGTGCAGGTGGAAGGGCAAGACCCCCCTGGGTCTAGGTCTACTAGGGTGTCTCCAAGGGCAACACACTTCTTTCTTCCTGGTGCAAATCTCTGATGTTTTCTTGCCCCTGGCTGAGGTTACAACATCCATCTGTGGGATTTTAGCACCATGAAGGTCTGAGCTAATCATTCCCTCATGTGTACTTGTCCACCGAGCAAGGTCCTACAACAACAATAAGTACGCCCTCCAAGGGTTCATAAGTCACATGGATCATAACATGTAAATCGAATCCAATAATTTAATTACCCAAATATGTGCATGAAACCCCCCTTTACCTAGACAAATGCTCAAAGACGTTATGCAATTTAACAAGTCAGGTTTGGAGAAGGTCTCGGGGTTTCCTATTGGGCTAATCCTCCTTAAGTTTGGGGTGTTTCCTAGGTGGGAGCCAATCCAGGTCATGTAAGTGTATGAGGTGGCATGGGGTAAGTGTTTGGGCATGGGGTGCAGTGATAATAGGGAAATGTAAGTCTTACCTGTGGGTGCCTTTGTAGAGGACGAGCTGCACCTTGTCATAGATGCCATTGTTTCCTAGCCCATTTACTGCCTTTTACTCGTAGCTTATTTATCTTTTGATCTTTTGCTTTTGTACTTCAAGGGAGGAGTTGAGGGACACTGTCCTGACTTGGTGACCAGAGGTGACAACGTTATCCACAAACATTTCACGGAGATAGAAAGGCTGGCTCGTGATGAGACCCCCTTTCTCTTGGCTATGCCACCAAGAGTCACTACCTTGGTTTGGTGACCAGATAGGTGGTAGTGTCATATCACTACATGCCCATGGTCATAATAGTCCGGCTCGTGATAAGACCTCCTATCCACCAACTAGTACCTTGAGTGCTATTTATCTTATGGGTTCCCTTTTCTTACTGAGAATCTTTTTACTGCTTTCTCGGAAATCCCTGGGCGACGCATCTCAAAGGTTTTAAAGGCTTTTAACTCTTGCCAGCTACTTTTACCCTCTGGGCATTTAGCCCCTTCTTCCCACAAGGCAAGGTACAACCCTTCCTAGTGTGGCCAATCCCAATGTCTGAACAAAGGTAGGGGGAGATGAGAGGAATAAAGATGGAAAGTGGTAAGTATGGAGGGAACGGACGATGACCTTTCACAGACCCACCCAGTGGAAACCCATCCTAAAGGGAGATCAACTTACTAGGGCACCATGTCACCCTTCTAGGTATGAACAAGTTAAAGAGCATAATTTCCAAGCAAATGTTATGAAATGAAGCAAAATTCAATGCAACATATTCAAGTGCTTCAAGAATTAGAGTGACACATACCATGATACCCAGACTCATTATTTTATGGAGCAAGACTTACTGCTACTTCAGGACCAGGCTGGTGGGATGGATATTGTTGCTACTGATAAATAGGCTGCACTGAAGAAAAGAGGGGCCCTCCGGGGCCATGCTCAAGTCATTCGGCTCTTGGCACTCCATGTCTAGAACATGTGGGCCTCGAGACATGATCTCCTCAGTTATCCCTAGGGTAGGGGATAACATCTGGCTCCAACTCGGGGACATGTGCTCACCGTAGAGCGCATGGGAACCTCATCATCTCTAGTATGACCTATGTCTGCTAAATCTCAACAAAATGTATCAATAATCCTTAGGGTGGTGATATCACCCCTTGTTCATATATGATATAATAAAATAAAGAGTATTTCTAATTTAACATATGATCATGAACATGCATATATACATAATGGAAGAATACAATATGAAAATGAAACTATAACTATACTAACATGATATGAAGATGGTATATACAATGGATGCAAATGCCTACCTACCTCTACTTACCTGTTGGTTGAATGCTAGGTGTAGTCAAATAACCAGTGAAACCATCCTAGCAATATCTCATAATATCTGCCTCTGTGCTTCATCATAAACCAAAACAATGACAAGTCAAGCACAAAAATAACATGAGTTAGAACATGTATCACATCATCAAAAATTGTAAAGTCTAGCTCATGGTGTCGGGAGGGAGGGACAAAATTATGCCAAGTCACACTTCTAGGAAAGTGCTCAATCCATCTTAGAAAGGGATCGTGAAAAATCAAAGGCTCAAAAATCTGACTCCAAGAGTCTAAAGGTTGATTACCTTGGATGTCATCAATCCCCAAAGTCTGAGAAGGGATGAACAAGAATCTAGAGGACGACTGCTAATTTCTTAAGGGAAAGATGAAAGACTGAGATAATAAACTTCTTCTTAAGGTATTCAACCTACCCTTGAATTTTAAAAGAAGGCTTTGCCCCGGAGAAAACTCAAGACAAGGGACATGTTTCCCAACTACACCCTTAGTGACTTAGCGAGGTAAAGTAGTCGAAGGGAGCTGAAAAACCTTGTCACAAGTACCCTACTTTGGGCAAGCAATGTCCTCGCCTTTATCAAGATCTGAGTATAACGGTGGTTGATAATCTTCTTCATAGAATAAATCCAAGTGCTCAAAGGAATACTCATCAAAATCCTCAAGGTATGACCGGAAATCATTAGGAGAGCATTGAAGGTTGATTACCTTGGACGTCATCAATCCCCAAAGTCTGAGAAGGGACGAACAAGAATATAGAGGACGACTGACAATTTCTTAAGGGAAAGATGAAAGACTGAGATAATAAACTTCTTCTTAAGGTATTCAACCTACCCTTGAATTTTAAAAGAAGGCTTTGCCCCGGAGAAAACTCAAGACAAGGGACATGTTTCCCAACTACACCCTTAGTGACTTAGCGAGGTAAAGTAGTCGAAGGGAGCTGAAAAACCTTGTCACAAGTACCCTACTTTGGGCAAGCAATGTCCTCGCCTTTATCAAGATCTGAGTATAACGGTGGTTGATAATCTTCTTCATAGAATAAATCCAAGTGCTCAAAGGAATACTCATCAAAATCCTCAAGGTATGATCGAAAATCATTAGGAGAACATTGCACTGGGTCATCCTTGGGTGTTTGGAAAACTTCTGTAATTATATCATCATCTTGTTTCCAAACGTCAAAATTATTAGGAACATCATATGATTGCTGTAAAGGCAACATTCGAAGATATCCTTCCATATCATAAATGGGATCCTCATCAGAACCAATCACATCCCACTTACGTCTTCCAACGTGTATGAACTCATCAATATTATCAACCATGTCACTACCTTTGTCATAACATGAAGGATTTAAAGCATTCAAGGGCTCCTCTAATACTTCTTCACTTTCCAAATCATAAAACAAAGCATCTTCAAAATCTTGGAAAGGGAAATAACTTACCGTGTTCACTTCTTGCTGTGCAGGAGCGTTAATGGCTTGGATGACTTCATCAAATGGAAGAGGGTCCAGTACATCATCCCCAAGACCCGTCTCTTTAATCATCTTTTTGCCTTCATCAGAAAATGAAGGACCTAGCTCTTCCAAGGGTTCCTTTACTTCTTCACCTTCTGAATCAAAGAACAAAGTGTCATCAAAAACCTGGAAAGGAAAATGATTCACCTCATTTTCTTCGTCTTGTGTAGGAGATATAGGATCTTGGAGAGCTTCATCAGTTGGAGGAGCGGATACTAGTGCTTCATCCTCATAACTCACTTCTTTAGTTAAGTTTTTACTGCATTCTATTGAATCATGGGAAAAATCTTGCTCTTCTTCAAGGGATTGACAATTTTCTTCATAAATCTCTCCTTCTATATCAGAGGGTTCTTGGTATTGAGTATGGTACACATCCCTGAGATCTTCCACAATCTCAGTGGTGAATCCTTCATTCTCTAGGGCTATTGCGAGATTTTGAAGGGCATCTTCATATGTCTGGCATTGTGGTTTCACAAACTTAATAAACCTACTAATGAGGTCTACGAAAGATGATATACCCTTATCTTTGCAACAACCCTTAATCCAATCTTGCAAAAAAGACGGGAGGGAAAGTATGAATAATTTTATCAGAATATCCTCCCCTTCCAATTCTATCTCACTTATATACTTCAAGAATTCTACAATGTGAGTAACTGGGAGGCCTTCGAATCTTGGAGAGTTGTTTAACCATTTTGTATCAAAATAATGCGGGTATCCTTGAAAACTTTCAAAATCAATAGTCAGATACACTTGTTCCCAGGGTGCCATGATCCCATACTTTGAAATATTACAAAGTTGAGAGTAAGGTGGCACTTTGGAAAAGGTCAGTGGAGTCGCCAAATCTCCTCTTAAGGATTATCAAAGGGAGTAAGGGAATCACCCTCAATGGAGTTGCCAAGTAAGCCTTGTAAGATGAAGGCTCTGAGGGAAAGGCTTACCGAAAAAGTGTCTTTGAGGAATATTGACTCAATGTTCCCTGACAACGACACCAAAAATGTTATCGCACAATCTATACTTGCCCAAAGCCCAAGGCAAGTGAGACAAGATTGGCGTAACAAGGGGGTGACCTATCACTGTCACCTTAATAGGAAACCCCTTTCTGTTTAGGAGTATGTTGAAATTACCCCAAGGGAGATGTCCCTAGTGACCTAAAGGGCTAATGAAACTAAGGCAATGATGCAAGAATACCCCCCTCTCACTGGTCACTCAAGTCAAAAGGTCTGTATGTCTTAAGAGATGAAGCAAATGTAATGTTTGAATTGTACCTGCCCAGAACAAGACAACAAGCAAAATATGGTAGTTTCAAGTACAAAATGATGTTAGTGCTTCAATAAGACAATAAGCCTTTGAAATATATGTTGGCTGATATAAAATTACAGCAACATGAAAGTTTACAACAGCAATAAGTATTTTATAACAACTGCAAGAAATATGCCTCAAAATTGCTTGAAAAGACAATGAAAAGGTAGCTTTTACTAGCCAAAATGATAATCAATTGTCACAAGCAATTTCTGAAGTGTCTAGCTAGCATTAAAGGTCAGTTTTGCAGAAAATTTGCTGTAGTTAGATGGCTGTAGCAATCTTTTGTAACAACAACAAATAGGTTAGTGATCTAGGCTAAACTAGGGTTAGAGATAGTTAGTAAAAGCTCAGGAGAAGAGTGTTTGAGTGTTTAATCAATCCTTCAATAATAGAGAGGCTAGAACTAGTGCCTTCTAGGGCTTATGGAGTCAAGTGGACGGCTTCTTCACCTTGCTCTCCTTAGACTTCTTATGGGATAAGAACTTAGGCAAAGATAACTAGGTCGAAACCTTAGAGTGTTAGGAAACTAGGGCTCTAGGGTTTCACTAGTTACTAGATCAATTCAATGAAAAGCTTGGCAAATAGAAAGTAAGAAAGTAGCAATTTAAGTTCCTTACTTCAAGCATTAAGCATATCATGCAATTTCATAATCTTGTATGAGCAAATAAAACCATACATAAACCATTCAATAGATGACAAAAAATGCAGATTTTACCTACTTGCACCGAGAATAATCATGAAATACTGCAAGATCACCATAAAAGCTTCCAAGATTGATCCAACTTGCAAAAGATTAGCCTTATACAAGAGTGCGCCTCACAATTTCAGCCAATAGCCCTTCTAGGGCGCAAATTTCAGACCTCTCCTCTTGTGTGAGGAATTGTGATCTAAAAATGAATGTACTTTATGTTTATTTATATAAAACTGGTGATCTTTAATTAATTTTAGGTCAAATAAAGGCCGACCTGACCAATTTACAAATAAATTCAATTTAGACAAATAAAATTAATTAGCATCTAAAAACACTTCCAAGGGTGACGTCATGCCCTTCTAGGGTGATATTGAGGCCCTTAGGTGGAACGTTGGGCTTTGGATGCAGAACGTTTGGCCTCCAAAGGCCCTAGATGATGCCCACACGTGCCACCCAGCTCACAACTTCCTCCAAAATGTAAACCCTAGCTCTGGATGACGTCCAGGGTCATGATGGTGACGTCTTGGGCTCTTAAAGGCCAATGTCCAGGTGGAAGGGCAAGACCCCCCTGGGTCTAGGTCTGCCAGGGTGTCTCCAAGGGCAACGTCCTTCGTTCTTCTTGGTGCAAATCTCTGATGTTTTCTTGCCCCTGGCTGAGGTTACACAATCCATCTGTGGGATTTTAGCCCCATGAAGGTTTGAGCTAATCATTCCCTCATGTGTACTTGTCCATTGGGCAAGGTCCTGTAACAACAACAAGTACGCCCTCCAGGGGTTCATAAGTCACAGGGATCATAACATGTAAATCACATCCAATAATTAAATTACTCAAACATGTGCATGAAACCCCCCTTTACCCAGACAAATGCTCAAAGACGTTATGCAATTTAACAAGTTAGGTTTGGAGAAGGTCTCAAGGTGTCCTATTGGGCTAATCCTCCTTAAGTATGGGGTGTTTCCCAGGTGGGAGCCAATCCAGGTAATGTAAGTGTATGAGGTGGCATGGGGTAAGTGCTTGGGCGTGGGGTGCAGTGATAACAAGGAAATGCAAGTCTTACCTGTGGGTGCCTTTGTGATAATAGGGAAATGTCACAACAGAGAGACATGACCCTTGCAAGAGTTGTGCAATGGGAAAGTATGCTTGGAGACCATTTCCACCGAGCGAGCATAGGTCCAAGGGAGTATTGGACTTGATACATTTTGACGTATGTGGTTCGATGAGCGTGGGATCAGTGAGTGGCATCAAATACTTTTATTGATGACTACTCCAGGAACACCTGGATATACTTCCTGAAGGCTAAGGCTGAAGTCTTTGACAAATTTCGGGAGTTCAGAGCTCTGGTTGAGAACCAGACTGGCAGGAAGATTCGGGTTTTGAGATCTGACAACGGGGGTGAGTACACCTCCAAGGTGTTTGTAGATTATTGCGCAACAACAAGGATCAAGAAGGAACTCATTGTTCCTTACAATCCTCAGCAGAATGGAGTGGTCGACAGGAAGAACAGGACCATAGTCAGAGCAACACGGGCAAGGATACATGATCAGGGTTTGCCATTGTTTTTGTGGGCAGATGTTAGTCACACTGTTGTTTGTATTCAGAAAAAGAGTCCCCACACAGTTTTGGGGAAGTTGACACCTGAGGAGCTATTTACAGGTACGAGGCCGATTGTGAGTCATTTTTGCATCTGGGGCAGCATATGTTACTATCACGTTCCTTCGAAGAAGAGGATGGAGTTGGACCCCACAACAAACAAGGGGATTTTGGTTGGTTATAGTGAGGCTTCCAAGGCCTACATGATCTTTGTGCCAGTACACAGAAAGATCATTGTGTGTAGGGATGTACAGTTCGAGGAGGAGCGTGCATTGAGGAGGTCGAGAAATTTGCCAACACATTCAAAGGACTAGTAGAAACATGACTCATGGGTCAAGACAGAGGAGGCATAGGGTCAAAGCACAGGATCACAACAACAGACATAGGATACAGGAACAAGTACATGTGTTCAGAGGGAGACTATTGGACATGATCATCATGAGTCAGATGACGAGGAGGAGGAGCAACATGATGCAGTTCCACAGGAGCAGGACACTAGGCCACGACCTAAGTGGTATAAGTCCACAGTCAGTGATTCTAGGCTGGCAGGGCTTCCAGAGAAAACCTTCAGACGAAGTAAACCACCAGAGAGACTTGGGTACATGGCATTAATAACACAACTTATTGATGTAGAGCCTTCCAATTATGAGCAGGCTGCACAACATGGAGTGTGGAAAGAGGCCATGATGGAGGAGTACGCATCCATTATGAAAAATGATGTATGGGAGGTGGTGCCTAGGCCAGAAGGGAAGAAGGTGGTTGGATCCAAGTGGATATACAAAGTCAAGAATGCAACAGACAGAAGCATGGACAAGTACAAAGCGTGCTTCCTGGCCAAGGGGTTTTCACAGCGAGAGGGAGTCGACTATGAGGAGAATTTCGTCCCGGTGGCCAGATATTCATCGATCAAGACTGTTATTTCTTTAGCAACAGAGTTATGCTGGCGCGTTCACGAGATGGATGTGAAGACTGCCTTCCTCAATGGAGTGGTTGAGGAGGAAGTATATGTCGAGTAGCCAGAGGAGTTTGAGATCGACGACAGAGAAATGCATGTTTGCAGATTAAGGCGAGCCTTGTATGGAATCAAGCAGGCACCTCGGGCTTGGTACTCGAGGATTGATAGCTACTTGAGAGAGATGGGTTTCCAGCAAAGCGAGGCAGATACGAACCTGTATTTTCTTGCAGGGGAGGCACCTCTCATACTGGTGTTGTACGTAGATGACCTATTTCTGACAGGGGACGAACAACTGATAGCAACTGCAAGACAAATCTTGCAGTTGAGTTTGAGATGAAAGACCTTGGGTTGATGCATTACTTCCTTGGTTTGGAGGTTTGGCAGCAGGATGGGCACTTCTTCTTGGGATAGGGGAAGTATGCAGTTGAGATATTGCGTAGGTTCAGGATGGCAAATTGTAGGCCCATGTCCACACCTTTAGTCACGTACTGGAGGAAGATTGATGCATCAGATTCGAAGACAGTAGACCCCACTATCTATCGTCAGTTGATTGGGTCGCTCATGTATCTGGTCAACACTCGGCCAAATATCATCTTTGCAGTAAACTCTTTGAGTCAGTTCATGGTGGACCATTAGAGAGTACATTGGATTGCTGCGAAGCATGTGCTTCGCTACCTCAGAGGTACAGTGGAGTACTGATTGTTATATGAGCGCAATGGTGTAGTGAGATTGGCAGGCTTTACAGATGTTGATTGGGTAGGATGTGCAGAGGTTAGGAAGAGTACGTCAGGATGTTGCTTCAACATTGGATCGAGCATCATTTCCTAGTTCAACAGGAAATAGAGATCAGTGGCATTAAGCTCTACTGAGGCAGAGTACATGGTTGCTAGCTTGGTAGCATGTGAGGCACTGTGGTTGAGAAAGTTACTTTTGGGACTGTTCGGGAAAGAGCTAGAGGCTACAGTGAATCACTGTGACAATCAAAGTTGCATCAGGCTCTTTGAGAATCCTGTGTTTCATGATCGTAGCAAGCACATTGATATCATGTATCACTTCATCCCGGATTGTGTACAAAGAGGAGCCGCGAGGCTTGATTACATACAGACTGATGAGCAAACGGTAGATATATTTACCAAGGCACTGAGCAGATAGAAGTTCATGAAGTTCAGGGATCAGATGCGGTTGAGACATAATCCCTTTCGCTAAGAGGGAGTGTTGAGAATGTAGCAAGGAGGGTCATCCACTAGATTGCAACGTCCTAACATGGTGGGGGACAATGAAACACATGCCAACTTGCCAAGTTGATTATTTAACTTTTTCTAAAGTCTAACTTAGGAAAAGGACTGTTGATGTGTTATATTCTTCAGTTGACTTGTTGAGCACCTTTTCTAAGGTTAAAGTGAAAATAATTTAAGTGATGGATCTTTTAATCTAGACCATCCATCTCAATGAGTGAGGGAGAGATGTTCTCATCCCTCCATCCTTACGAGATTAGGTTTTTCGCTTGCTCAACTAGGTATAAGGAGGATCGACTTGGCTAAGGGGACACATTAGAGCATTGAGAGATTGATTAGAGGAGCATCGATCTAGGGTTTGTGAGAGGAGCGTTTTGCAGGGAGACAGAGGAGGACTTCCAACAGAGAATCGACTCATTTCCAGGGTCAAGCAGAGGCCAAATCTTTCAGCCACGCAGAGGAGCCGTCAAGGGTGATGCAAGGCTCACGCAGGAGCCGTACGACTTACGAAGAGGCACTTGTGTAGGGTCTTGCTGTAGTGCTGGGGTTCTAGAGGTTGAGAGAGGGGTCATACTTCATCTTGGAAGCATTACACTGACGTTTAGCTCAATATTTTATTGAGGCTGTTTCATTGTAAGAAGATCTCTATATTTTCCTCCTGAATAACAAAACCTCCAAATCTACTGCACTGGCTTTCCCTCCAGGGATTTTCTAGGGACGATTGTCCAAAAATCTTTGTGTACTGTTGATGTCTTCTACTTTAAGTTCCTGGTTAAAGTATTTTGCTGTGCATTATTTATTTGTGGAGAATAACCTAGCGTAATCAGTTATAAGTGTAATCTATTTGGTTAATGAGTTGGGTTTAAAGAAATTTCACAATCATTAGTCCAAAGTCTTATGGACATGCATTAGGTCCTTCTAGGATTTTTATTTGTTTTAATAAAACGTAAAATTTTCCGTAAAATAAGATTTTACCTTGTAAATTCATGTAAATATTTAAAAAGTGGTACTAGGAGGTGTTTAACACCTTGGGGGGTATCGTTTTCTAATCCAGAATACCCCTTCTACCCTTATACCCCCTGTTCGAGTGAAAAAATTGACTTTTACTCATGAAAAATCAATTATTTCCTCAAAAGGGTGAATAAATCAGCTCCCTATTTTTAAGCAAACATGTTTTTGACTTGTCTTCAGTTCACTAGGCCTCACTGGCGGTTAGTGGCACCGATGGTGAGTTAGGAGTGAGTTGTTGATGAGTTAAGTGATTAGTTAAGCTCACTTGACAAAGATCTCAAGGAGAGGTGCACCCTCTCTCTTGAGAGGTGGTGCACTCTCCTTGAAGGCACCAATCCCAAGGAGAGGTGCACCCACTCTTGAGATATGTGGCACCCTCCCACTCTCTTGAACTCGACTTGTGTCACCTTCTCTCTCGTTGTAATGTTCCCAAACATATTTGCTTGGAATATTGAGGTTTTAATGTGTTTTTTGGTTGTGGTGTTTTGTCAAACACTTTGCAGATTTGTCTTCTTGAGTTGCGCTAGGGTTTAATATTATGGTTTTGATTGTGTGTTTGCAGCAAGTAAATGATGTAGATATAGTAATGGCATATAATCAACAAGATGCAATACAAGTGACACAAGAAATAGCCACAATTACCTCAGATCTGAATTTATTTATAATAATAGCTGACCTCATACAAAATGGAGCAGATATGGAATCCATATAATAGAATAGAGTGTGTGGCTGATGATGCCTCCAAGATACAAGATAGAGATGAATATCTAGGCTTCCAAAAGCCTCTCCAAGCTGAATTCCATGTAACAATGAAGGCCAACTGTTACCCTTTGCTGTAGGTGATGCCCTCTCTGGCACAATGCGCACTCTCTGGCTGGAATAGACCAAGGAAAGTACGACCTCCTCTCTGATGGCCTCAAACCTCTGCAAAACTCTGTGAGATGGTAGATCTAGTGATGGCAAGATGACAGGAGTAACTTGTGGGCTGTAGCTTCATTGGCTAGCCTCCAACAACAGTCTCTCTAAGAACATATGCGCCCTCCCTCCCAAGAAATATGCCCAACTCCTCAGATAAATAAATATGATCTCCAAACCACTGAAACCAAATGCCAATCTGTAGATCGGGGCCTGGGAAACCCCTATGCCAAATCTCCAAGCTATTGGGAAAGGTCTTCCCCACCAGAACACAAGATCTCCTATGGACAGTGCGCCCTCCTCAACCTGAAATGCGCCCCCACTGGTAGGTTGAATGAATGGCATGAAGAATACCCTCCAATATTGATGCAAATAGGCACTATGGTGATGGAAAACGATCTTGGAGTGAGATCTACTGAAGATCTAGCCACCTCTAAGCAAATCGAACTACTCTCTCAAGAACAATGTGCCCTAGCTTTGCAGAAAACTCCAAAACTGTGCCCTGCTTCCTCAACTGCTCCTGTAACAGAGTAGTAACTGATGTAGAATGGTGAGGGAGGAATCTTTCACCTCCTTGACCAAGCTTGGATCAGGAAAGGTGGGATCTTTCACCACCGAGCTGATCTCTAGGGTTTGTTTAGTCAAAACCCTCAAAACCTCCAAGTATCATGGGCTCTATAGCATAAGCCAGACATCAAAATGATAATCAAACATAATGAGATAATAGAGGCCCCTATCTCTCTTTTATCCCCCTTGTTCATCTTTTCTCTCCAAGTGATTTTTACTTTATTTTTAATATTCCTTAATTAAATCACTTTATTAATTAATTAACCATTTTTCCTCTAAAAAGTGATTTATTCGTCCCTATGGCTTCTCCGGCCACTGAAAGTCACTTCTCATCATCTAATCTTGTAGTGCTCTTCCTCTTGATTCCGATGAGCTATTACACTAAGAGGTTTCTCCAAGTATTATGCCCAAAATGACCTCCTTAGTGAAATTAATTAAAACATAACCCATAATAACTCAAAATTACGGAAATCGTCGGAATGCAACGTAACCAAAGCCAAGCTGTGTGGAATGGATCCTGATCAAGAAATATGATGAACGATGCAAGTCGGGACCAATAAAACCCCTCAATAACTCCTGAACTCACTGTCACCCCCATCTGGCTACTCTGGTAGGCATAACACTCTGTAACATAATAATGTCCAAAAATGGGGACATTACACTCATTTAGCTTGAGTGTTGGCTCACTTCTCTTCCCACATGGCACCTATCCTCCTTGAGATAACTTGCCCTCCTCCTTGGGAATTGTGCCCCCTTTTGTATATATTGAAGCTTCCTTTCCCTCATTTGGTTAATGAGAGTTTGGGTTGAGCTTTCTATTGTACTATCATTGTAATACTTTTTCTTGGAATAAAGAAGACTTTGGAGGTCAAGAAGGTGGTGTGCATCATTTGTGTGAATGTTGGATGTCTTGTGCTTATTATATGAGGTAATCTTAGCTTAGTTTCTTGCATGTAATTTTGTTAATTTGGCCTTTGAAAAGGTGTTGTCACCCAGTAGGATAGGATCTATTAAGTTAGCTTACTTCTTAGATCTTATTGTTTTTCTATACTTGCGATATTTGATTTACATGTCTTTTCAGTTGATTAACATGTTATCCAAGTCTCTTTTGTAGGAAGTGTTGAAATTTAACAAGGAATGTCCTCATTCATGTTTTTGTGTTTTGTCATGGGAGGAACATAAATCATGTTTCCTAGACATGTTTTTAATTATAAAGTGACTTTTTAAATAAAGTGCTTTTATAAAGTGAATATACTTTGTAACTTAAAGTGATTTTAAGTTGTGGGACCCAAAAGTATTTAATGTGCATTTATTACTTACTTTGTAATTAATGAGGAAGATTAAATGTGAGCCCTTAGATTAGACTTATGATAGCCATTAGATTGAGTTGGTTATGTAAGTTAGGGTTTCTTGGGAAAAGAGAGAGTACACATACATGTTTGGGAAATAAGAAAAATACACAGAGAACACACAAGAGAAAAGGAGAGAGAGATCAGATTTCTAGAGAGAGTTTGGATCAAAGTTTCCAAATTAAATTAGAGTGTCCAGTTCCCAAGACAGTGACATCATAACAGTCCGTACAACAAGAGAGATAACAGTCCGTACAGAGAGATGACAGTCCGTACAGCAAGAGGGAGGCACAGTTTTCAAGGAAGAAATCCGTACAGGTCGTACTGTACCTGTTGGCACGGTTTTCGAGTAAGATTACTGTGTATTTATTGCTGCTGTTTGTCATCTGTACTGTGACATGATTTTCCAGAAATCGGGCTGCAGTTTGGTTGGCACGTGTGGGCAGTTGAAGCTTGTTTCTGTTGGTACAAATTTCTAGAGAGAAATCGGATGGCAGAGATAAGTTAATTTGCATTTCTGATTTTGTTGAGTTGGAATCATTAAGTTTCTGGGTTGTAAAGAAATTTCAGATTTTCTCTTTAATAATATAAATAATCTCTCTAGGGTTTTCCCCACAGTGGGGTTTTTGCCTTGGTCATTGGACCAAAATCACTTGTCTATTTGTTGCATTATCAGAGTATGGATCAGTGATTTGCTTGACTTAAGTATTTTAGCTTTCAGTTGCTTTCTGTTTTAAAGGCAGCTTTCAGTTGCTTTCTGTTTTAAAGGCATTTATTAAAGACTAAAATCTCAGGTTTGTCAAGTGTTTGACAAAATGTGTGAATGGGATATTTCTGATTTTGTCATTAAAAATCTTCAGGAAGCACCATATTTAAAGAGTTTGTGCAAGTTTATTAAGCTTTACAGGTCCTCATGCTTGGAGAATTGGGTGGACTAGCCTAGCGCAACCTTCCACAAACTCCAAGCCTCTTGAGAACGTAGTCCCCCAACATTTCACTGGGGGACCCCATAACCCAAGGATTCCACCTATCAAGCTTCTCTCTCTCTTTCAAAAAATTAAAGTTTTCTTGGTTATTTTGCTTTGCATGCAAGTAGATCTATATTCTAGATATAAATGTTAAAAGATGAAAAGATAAAAGATTACTTCTAAATGTTAAAAGATAAGAAGATACAAGTACAAGAGCAAAAGATAAATGCACGAGAAAGGATGAACTGAAAAGGTAATTCCTGGAAAGGGAGGAGACACTACTCAAGAGTCAATATCAGAGATCAAAATATAAGAAGAGGAGGGAGGATAGACAACCCTGTCATCATCAACCATTGTGAAGGTTAACTGCAATATTTGGGCTATGTAAATCTGTGCCCAACAACGTGCTGGTTTACCAGTAAATTTTCTTGCAAGTTGGGGGTTGAATGATCCATCCTCTATGTTGTAACAATTTGTATCTTGCTCGAAAGGATTGCCGATGGAAGAAGCAGTTCTTATGAAGTTGTATATACTGTAGAGTGCAGACATTGTAAATAATGGAAAAATGAAGTTGCAGGGATTGGAAATCCTGATGACACCTATACCTAGAGACCTAGGTCCTAAACTACTTAATGTTATTAGAACCGGAAATCAGACTGAACCGGTTGTACCCAAAAATGCGAAACCGGACCGGACTGGAAATAAAACCGAAAAACAAAAATGGTCGACCAAAAACTACAAAAAGTATTCAAATTTTGAAAAAAAAACATATATATTCATGTGCATCCATATGAATCCAAACCATTTATACACAAATATGCAAAGTTTCTCATTTATATATCAAGTAAGAGTGCATATAACCATAATAGCACCGAGTGCAATTCATCTCTGAACCAAAATACATCAACAACGAGGCTTTAAATGGCCTCTAGAGTCCAAAAAAAATATTGCTACAACAAATAACTACATATCGTCAAGATCATTACCTATATTAGGATCCTCATCATCAGTGTCACCCTCTAGGCATTAAAATATGATAGAAAAAGCTTAACATGCTTAATAAGTGATTTTACTTGAGTGAAGGGTACATTTTTACTAGGGTCATGACAGAAGAGTTCAACAATCAATGTCACC
>JZKD02S0161352.1:652961-665982 GCA_000966675.3 Picea glauca
TTGCTGTCCTAAAACAGCAAAAGAAGACAGCCAAACAGTTGAAACTTAGAGCCATACTAAGGTCAAGGACAGACCTTAGATGGCAGCCTCATAGGACCTCAGAATTTCAACACTGTTATCGCAAAATCTATACTTTCCCAAGCCAAAAGGCAAGTAGGCCTAGATTGACGTAACACAGAGGTAACCCTATCACTGTCACCCCAATAAGGTACCTCTTTCTCTTTAGGAGGAGGAAAACCTCACTCCAAGGGAGACGTCCCAGGACCTAATTGGTTGATGAAGGAGGATAAGACAAGGTAATACCACCCCTCTCTCTAGGTCACTCAAATGAATGAAGTCACTTGGAATGGTTAAGTCAAGGGGATTACAGGAAATAAGGTGAATGATACTTGCCCTTTACCAAATAAACAACAAACGCTAACCAATGATATCAATGCTTTCATTCAGTGACTTCAATATAAAATTTTGCTACCAAGCAAGTTTATGCATAAAAGAAAGATGTGTAGCAACAATAATAAATCCATAAATTGTAACTTATAAGGACAATCTAATAAGAACTTGCAATGATAGTACTTTTGCCACTTACAATTTCTAGGTTGGTTTAATTGACTTATAAGCTAAATAAGTTGCTATATAGTGGCTGTAGCAGTGTCAACAACAACAAGTTAGTACCTTAAAGCTAGGTTAGTAGGTTAGGTAAAGTTGGTAGAGATAGCAAGTGAAGTTGAGTGTAGTCTTGTCAAGGAACAGGATAAGAGGACTAGTGCCTTCAAGGGTAATAAAGTCAAGGTGGACGACGTCTTCTAAGGCTGTAAATCAATTGATGATAATGCACAAAAGTCTAAGAGGGAAAATGCATAGGAGAAGTAGTAACTTAAGTCCCCCTATGCATTGACCTCAAGAGACAAGATGCTAGGGTGTAGGCATTTCTAAGCCCTAGTGCCTTGCTCTCCTTAGGCTTTTTATGGAGTAAAACTTATGCAAAGATAACTAAGTTAAAATCCTTGGAGTGCTAGCAATTTAGGGCTCTAGGGTTTCACTAGTTACTAGATCAATTCAATGAAAATCTTGGCAAATAAAAATTAAGAAAGTAGCAATTTAAGTTTCTTACTTCAAGCATTAAGTACACCATGCAATTTCATAATCTTGTATGAGCAAATAAAACCGTACAACAAACCATTCAATAGATGACAACATGCAGATTTTACTTACTTGCACAAAGAATAATCATGAGAATACCATGCAAGATCACCACAAAACTTCCAAGATTGATCCAAGTTGCAAAAAATAGCCTTATACAAGAGTGGCACTTCACAATTTCAGCCAATAACACTCACTAGGGTGCAAATTTCAGACCTCTTGTCTTGTATGACAAGTTGTGATGTGTAAAATGAGAGTACCTTATGCTTATTTATACAAAACTTTGACCTTTAATTAATTTTAGGTAAAAAATAAGGTCGACCTGGACAATTTACAATAAAATTCAAATTTGACATAATTAAAATTAATTTGCATCTACAGACACCTCAAAGGGTGATGTCATGCCCTTCTAGGGTGACGTTGAGGCTCATAAGTGGAACATTGAGCTAGAAATGTGGGGCGCTTGGCCTCCAAAAGCCCCAAATGATGCCCACACGTGTCACCAGGCTCATAAATGCCTCCAAAATGAAAACCCTAGCTCTATATGACGTCTAGGGTTATGATGGTGATGTCCAGGGCCCTCAAGGGCTAACGTCCATGTGGAAGAGCAAGGAGCCCCTGGATATAGGTCAGCTAGGGTGCCTCCAAAGGCAACGTCCTTCTTTTTCTCGATGCAAGTCTTCAATTTCTTCTTACCCTTGGCTGGGGTTGCAACATCCATCTGTGGGCTTTAAGCCCCTCATGAAGGTTTGAGCTAATCATTCCTTCATGTGTACCTGTCCACCAGGCAAGGTCCTTCAGCAATAACAAGTATGCCCTCCAGGGGTTCATAAGTCACAGGGATCATAGCATGTAAATCACATCCAATAATTAAATTACCCAAACATGTGCATCAAACTCCCCTTAACCTAGACAAATGCTCAAAGACGTTATGCAATTTGACAAGTTAGGTTTGAAGAAGGTCTCAGGGTGTCTTATTGGGCTAACCTTTCTTAAGTTTGGGGTGTTTCCCAGGTGGGATCTAATCCGACTCATGTAAGTGTATGAGGTGGCATGGGGTGCATGTAATAACAGGGAAATGTAAAGTCTTACTTGTGGGTGCCTTTGTAGAGGGCGAGATACACCTTGTCATAAATGCAATTGTTTCCTAGCCCATTCATTGCCTTTTTATTCTTAGCTTTATTTCTTTTGATCTTTTTCTTTTGTGCTTCAGGGGAATAGTTGAGGGCCACTGTCCTGGCTTGATGACTAGAGGTGACAGTGTTATCCACAAACATTTCACGGAAATGAGAAGGCTGGCTTGTGATGAGACCCCCTTTCTCTTGGCTATGTCACCAGGAGCCACTACCCTGGTTTGGTGACTAGATAGGTGGTAGTGTCATATCGCTACATGCCCATGGGCATAATAGGTCGGCTCGCAATGAGACATCCTATCCATCAACTAGCACCTTGAATGTTTATGTATCTTATGGGTCCCCTTTTCTTACTGAGAAGCTTTTCATTGCTTTCTTGGGGATCCCTGGGCGAAGCATCTCAAAGGTGTCAACATTGGCTTTTAACTCTTGCTAGCTACTTTTACCCTCTGGGCCTTTAACCCCTTCTTCCCACAAGGTAAGGTACAACCCTTCCTAGTGTAGCCAATTCCAATGCCCAAACCAGGATAGGGGAGATGAGAGGAATAAAGATGGAAAGTGGTAAGTAGGGAGGGAATGGACGATGACTTTTCACAGATCCACTTAGTGACAACCCATCCTAAAGGGAAATCAACTCACTAGGGCACCATGTCACCTTTCCAGGTATGAATGAGGCAAAGAGCATAATTTCCAGCAAACGTCATGAAATGAAGAAGGATTCAATACAACATATTCAAGTGCTTCAAAAATCAGAGTGATACATACCATGATACTCGGACTCATTACCTCATGGAGCAAGACTCATCGCTACTTCAGGACTAGGCTGGTGGGATGGATATTGCTGCTGGTGATAAGTGGATTGCATTGAAGAAAAGAGGGGACCTCCGGGGCCATGCTCAAGTCGTTTGGCTCTCAGTAGTAAGTACTCCATGTCTAGGACCTGTGGGCCTCGAGATGTGATCTCCTTAGTTATCCCTAGGCTAGGGGATAACAGGTCCCTTATGGAGACTTTACCATTTCATTAAAAAATATTGCAATGTCTTTAATAAGACATTACAACATCTTGGAAGACTTTGTCTTGGCTTCATGGATCCATTTCTGATCACACCTCCCCATTTTGAGGCTTTTGGGCCTACAAAAGCTGTTTACATTCTCATGAGATATTTTGTCCTCTTTTGAGGAAGTCTTTGTTGTGCTCTAGATTGATGGCCATAGGAAATATGCTCCATACTCCATATTGCAAATTTTCACAAAATGATGGTTTGAAATGTCTCGACATTTGCGCACCATCTCCAGGCTTCCAGCTATCTCTGTTGTATCTTCGGGCTCTAGAGGCTTGCAACCATGAAGAGTTTTCTCTTAAACATTCACTGTTGTAAGGCTGACCTACAAATCTGCGCTTGCCATCTCTCTTGGCATGGTCTATGGTTGCTTAGATATGCTAGAATGCCATCTTCAAGACTAGTTGTCAACGATCACAGATTCAATTTTGTGCTTATCTTGGTCTTCTCGAGTATAAATGGACTAGAAAAATAACAACACTTGTAACTTGCATGCTTGTATTGTTTGTTGCTTCCAATTCCATAGAGTCACATTTCATCGCACCTCCTGCTTGGTTCATTGCTCATCCATTGTCCCGACTCCTACCGACATTATGGTGGCATCATGCTTATGGATGCCAAGCATTACAACTTACTCCTACAATCTATTCCTTGCAACCTTGCAAAAATTCAACGTAGGATTGTAGAAAGGACCTCTTACAGTGCTCTGCTTGCGATGGCGGTGTTGCTGAAATTGTGGAAGACTTTGGCTCAACTTTTTCTGTCTTGAGGGATTTGGCTTCTTCCTTCTTGGTTGTCTTTATATAGACTAGCGTCTTCGATGCCTGATCTTTAGCATCTATCTCTGTGTAGTCTTTCCCTTATTCTTGTGGGGATTGAGCTGAGAATGGAGTTTCCAACATGTTTCCACTGAATGCGCTTTCTTCTAGCAATGGTTGTAACAATTTGTGCAGTTGCCGTCGTCATTTGGATTGAACTTCTATTGGTTGCTTTATCCCGTGGCCATTCTTTCAAGGCCTTGGCTTGCGTAACCTATCTTTGTGAATGATTTCAATCTGATTCCCTTGGTATGCTTCTCGAAGCTTCCAATGGTGTCTTCTTTTAATTCCCATTGAAGACTGGGATCATGTGACATGTTTACCTTTGTCTTGTGTCAAGCATCTCAAGTTGGCTTTCTACATTATAGAGATATATAGGATATAGACATTGGCTAATGATATAGGCATTTTTACAATACTTGTAATTAGGTAGGCAATTACTTCTCGATTAAATTTCTTTACAAATCAGGCCTTGACAAATCAACTTGATAAGTCTTTGAGGGGAAGAAAGAAAAGTACCATAAAGGATAAGGACCAAGAAAGCTTCATCTCCTGGACATCTTCTTGGAGACTAGACGACAACTACTCTTTGGTTTGCCAACTCTTCCTGCAACTTCACTATAGTTCACTGGTGCAACATTTCTGCTTGTTCCATGCTCTCCAAAGAAGGAGTAGTCACTTGGGAAAATTGACCTTGCAGTTTAGCAAGTTTCTTTGTCAAGGTAGTGAGGAAGTCCTCTGCTGCTTGTAGCTTGGACTGCAACTCTTCTTCCTCTCTCGTGATCTATTGCCACAACCTCCTCAATTTTTTGGTTCTCGTCTTGAATCTGTTCATTGATGGAATTCAATGCTTCACCTCTTTCTCTCTTCAGAGATTTTCCCATGGTTGCTTTACTACAATTTCTTTAGTCCAAGGATTCACCACTTTGATACCAATATGATCTGTAATATCTTGGCTGATGCCCTATGCGATTCATCAACACAGATGCTTTGAATATGTTATTTGATCTTTCTTCTATATCTTACTTCATCTGTATAATTAATTAGATGGTGATTATATTTTAATTATGTATCGTCGTGGAATAGCAAATAGGAAATTCAAAACAAGTAAATGACAATCACACAATGTACATTGGAGATTTACCTTGGAAATGAGAATCGATAAGAAGAAGAGGCATGTATTCCTTTGATCTCCATATGCAAATTTGGTTACAATACCGAGGCTCTTTCGGAGCATAGAAGATAAAATTGATGGACTTCATTCTTCAGTTGTCTGCAATGCTCAAATACTCTCATAGAAGTAGAGCTGTTCTATGCACAAACAACTTCAAGGAACGACTTTGTTCTATGATTAGAAGATCAAATTCCTTCTCTCAAAGAGGAAGGTGGGTTCAATGCTATGCATGGACTCTAAACTGCTACAACATTGTCCAATCGATTCTTTTGGCTTCTTCTTCTTCTCAGACTCTGTTCGTAATTTTGGAAATGAGCAACAATCTTAGCTGGTTTGCAAGTGCTCTTTATGAGCTTCTAGGGCAGTGGCGTGGACTCCAATGCCTTCTTACTTCTCCCCTATCCTTACAACTCCAAGCTGGCTTTCCCTGAGCATTTCTCTCCTATGACATCAAGCTAGCAAGGAATCTTGTAGGGACTCTCCTTTTTTACATTTGTTTGCACTTAGATCATTACCTTCACCAGTGAATTGAACCCAACATTGTTGTGAGTTCCTTGATTCTCCTTTGAAACTCCCAGAGGAAAATAAACCACTTTCTTCTCGTGATTAGTTCTAGCCAACAACACTCTGTAGAATCCCAATATGTTTTTCTTCTCATTGGCATCTTCTATCTGCCAATGCAATGGGTGTCTTGCTGGGGCTCTCCTTTTTTACATCTGTTTGCACTTAGATCATTACCTTCACCAATGAATTGAACCCAATATTGTTGTGAGTTCCTTGATTCTTCTTTGAAACTCCCAGAGGCAAATAAACCACTTTCTGCTCGTGATTAGTTCTAGCCGACAACACTTTGTAGAATCCTATAAGAAATCAACACATTGTACCATAAATGATCAATTATCTCAACTAGTAAAAGCTATGCAATTCCAATCTCAAACTATGATTCAAACTTAAAAAACTTCCAATACAAAATTAAAATATCAGCTTAAGGGCAATGCAAAAATCCTAGCTTCTATTCTAGAAGATGAGAATGCTGCCACATATGAAGAATCCAAACATAAAAAGCCCAAGAATGTGACCTTTTCCGAGTTTGACAGAAAAGGGAGAGGATAAAATATTCTAGGCCAAATTTTAAAAGGTATGGAAAAAGAATGGCCAAATTTTAGATAAATAATAAAACCCCTTAAATTTTGGT
This sequence comes from Picea glauca, assembly GCA_000966675.3. Classification (NCBI taxonomy): domain Eukaryota; kingdom Viridiplantae; phylum Streptophyta; class Pinopsida; order Pinales; family Pinaceae; genus Picea; species Picea glauca. The sequence goes on from JZKD02S0161352.1 coordinate 659,483, forward strand.
GAAATAAAAAGTATACATGATAGAAATATTTTCACCTCAATATGATAAAGTAGAGGCCTTTCCTTCAGAAAAATTACCAAAGACATTGAAAAATATAGCAATATTTTAGAAAAATTTGTCATTTGAATGACAAATACGTTGTCAAAATATCAAACACTTCAATTTATTGATGGATCAAAATCACACCTAGAAAACTCGATAAAGCTAGACACTTTTGAAAAAATCCCTTAGCCTTGCACTAAGGATAGAAGGATTGAAAGAATCTAACTGTTAAACATCCAACAAAGAGGAGGACTTCAATAATAAGAATCAAACCTATCTTTTGAAATCACTATTCCTTCCCAAATAAAACATTCAGAGGAAGAAAACATGAATGTGGATATTGTGGATGACTTCATCTCAATAACAAATGCTTAGGAGAAACTGAGAATTCCAAGAAAGGGGAAGAGCTATTTCAACCCTAAATAAGAGTATTCCTATAAAGACTGAATAGCCTTCTGCACCTTTATATAGTAAATGGTAACACAGATTCACAAAAAAGAAGAGAAAATCTCTTGAGAAAAGACAGCAACTCTTTTTCTTTATATATATATCTATATATATATATATAAGTGTAATGTGGGCTCCTTTTAAAATCAACATAGGAAGATCTAGATTGTTAAGATAATCTCAATGTTGACTACTTGACCAGTAATAATAAGGGTCAAGTAGGCATCATTTTCACACATCATCACATGTTTGCTTTCCTTATTTGTAGCATACTGCTCCTTTATTTCTAAATAAGATGAGATAATTTTATTAATGTCCAACTATTGACCACAAAAGTAGGTCAAAGGTGTTGATTTTTCAATAAGCTAGGCTTAAGCATGAAGTTCATTCCAATTTTAGCATTTTACTTAAACCATAAACAATTTGTTGCAACAACCAAGATCACAAGAAGAAACACCATGCACAAGTACACAAGAAGTATCCCCGGAAACCCTTCTCAACAGGGGAAGAAAACCCAGCCAATCCTTTATTATATTCTTCAAGAGAAAGACTTCCACCACCATAAAGAACTAGCACACAAAAGGGTGCTTCACAAACCCTAGAAGACTAGCACCCAAGAGAGGTGGGCACTTTTCCCAAGAACAAGTGTTTGCTGAAATTTCCAAACCCACACTTGTGATATGATTCCTCAATGGGGAATTTACCTTTATTTATATTAGACTGAACCTGTCAACAATAGTGTCTATTGGCACAACAGGGTCGACCTCAACAACTCATAATATAATTAATAATTACCATTTTAATTATCTTTTACATTAGTTATCTTTCACTTTATGGTGGGTCCGACATGTACCCTTTACATCAAAAATAGGGTTACATGTAAGTCTGACTCTTGTACAATATAGCAAGGGATCTCATACACCCACTAGTGCTCAACCACTAGGGGCACATCCATCTATGCTCAGCCACAGGGATGTCCACATCTCTATCTCACTGCGTCTCACAGGAGAACCACACTCACTAGTGCTCAACCACTAGGATCACATTCATCTGTGCTCAACCATAGGCATCTCCAACTCATTAGATCTCTTTCTCACTATGTTACACAAGAGAATCATCTGGAGTATCACATCATCTCAACTCTTTGCATAGAGGAGGCCAATACATCGTTACCACTAGGATCACGTTCACCTGTGCTCAGCCACAGGCACGTCCAACTCAACAGATCTCTTTCTCACTGCGTTACACAGGAGAATCATCTGGAGTATCACATCATCTCAACTCTCTGCACAGAGGAGGCCAATACATCGTTTCATCTCTGTCTCAGAACGATACACCCAACTCATGGGCTTCCCCACACAGGGGCACACAACATTCCATCTCTGTCTCAGAGAGGAACCACATACCCAGCTCATGGGCTTCCCTACACAGGGGCACACAACATTCCATTTCCGTCTCAGAGAGAAACTACACACCCAGCTCATGGGCTTCACCACCTCACATAGGGGCACAACGTTCCATTTTTGTTTCAGAGAAGAACCACACACCCATCTCACGAGCACACCCAACTCATGGGCTCTCTCTTAGGTCGAATCACTCAGTCTATGTCCTGGAGGATGCCTCACGCAGCTGTAATCATCAACAAAAGGGACTGATGGGTACCTGTCTGTTAGAGAAACTACCAAATCGTTCAGAACCTCAACCCATAACTTTGAATTGTTGATGTTTGTAGCATCAGATAGGTACTTCCACATCAGTTTTGTGTCTAACATGTGGAAGTCGTCCTTAATACCTCTCATGACCTAGGAGATTCACTTTAATAAAGTGATTATTAAAGTGAATATACTTTTGTAACTAATGAAATTTAATTTAAGTCAAATGCCTAAGTATTTGGCATCAACGAGTTAAAATAAATCCTAGCCATTAGATCATAAAGTGAAGGTGAGATCTAATCTCAACCTTTGATCACTTTGGAGATCTAGGGTTTTGGATTTAGGGTAAACTCAAGATTATAAAAGGCAGCCTATGTGAGAGGAGTAGACACACACGAAATGAGGGAGTGAGATCTCATTGATTGGGTGGAGAAGGACATTCATCCAAGTTTGCAAGGATAGGGTTCGAGGAAAGGAGCAAAGGGGCAACAAAGGAATAGCAGCCAAGTGTGTTAGGCTATGCTATTTGCTAATTTGTATTTTCCTCTTGTGGGAGCCCAAGATTTTATTCTAATAAAATCAACAAGGTACTGGTTTTCCCTTAGGATTTTTCTAGGGGAATTTTACCCAAAAAATTATTTGTGTACTTTGTGTATGGTTTCCTTATTTATGCTTACGTTGTAATGTTCCGTTAATAACTCAGCCGTGCTTTTATTCAGTTAAATCTGCTTAATAAGTTTATTGAAGCAAGGGTTTGCTAGGAATTAACTATCGGGTGTTGGGTTAGGAGAATTTAACATGGTATCAGAGCGTGATCTCTGAAATGAGGAACCTGGTTGTGCACAGATCATGATCTTTGAAATGAGGAACCTGGTTGTGCACAGATCATAATCTCTGAAATGAGGAACTTGGTTGTGCACAGATCGTGATTTGCAGTGCAAAATAATTTTTTTTGCAAGCTGCAGGGTAAAAATTAAGTAATAAAAAAGAAAAAAAGAAAAGAGTACACCGTACAACTATTGTACAGATTGTAAGACAACGTATGTACAAACTGCAAAGCCATCGTACGACCGTGCGAACATTGCTGGATTGACAGACCACAAGTGCTAGCAGTTCATTGGAGTGCGCAAGCATGTGGTGTAAGAGGCAGATGTGTTGAGGGAGTGGGTGGGGCAACCGCCAACAACTGTTGCAGTCGGTCCTGGGAGCTGTTGGATGAAAGGTCGTAGGCTAAAGAAGGCTCGTAAGGAGCCGTCGGTTGGAAGACATGGACTGCAGCAATAGCCATGGGCACAAGAAGCAGCCACAATTGATAGGTAGAGGCAAGGTGAGGTAGCAGCAGGGTGCATGCCGGAGGTAGTCGTTAGCCATGTTATCGCACAATCTGTACTTGCCCAAAGCCCAAGGCAAGTGAATGCAAGATTGGCGTAACAGGGGGTGACCTATCACTGTCACATTAATAGTAAACCCCTTTCTATTTAGGAGTATATCAAAGTTACCCTAGGGGAGACGTCCCTAGTGACCTAAAGGGATGATAAGACTAAGGCAAGGATGCAAGAAAACCCCCCTCTCACTGGTCACTCAAGTCAAAAGGTTCTTAAGGTCTTTAAGGAATGAAGCAACGGTAAAAATGGAGTGTATGTAACATACCCACTATCATAAATCAATTTTTTTTTTGATTTCTCAATAACGAGAATCCCCAGAGCTTGTAGCAGCAAAATGCCAATCCCCGATTCACAGGTCTTCTATTTACCTACCCGGCTCTCTGTACATAACCGTGGTCTTATGTCCCTTTCGAGGCTACTCCTATCGGAGTTTCGGGGTTTCCAATGTCGTAACTCATGAGTCCTCAGAACTCGCGATTCTCCGATCCCCGATATACCCCTAGCGTATTGGCTCTCCAGGCTAAGCCCTAGTCAATGTGACCACGACCTTCACAAGACCACAGCCTTTAATCCTGTCGGGGTTTCGCGCCTTTCAATGTCACGATGCGCAAGTCCCCTGGCCTCTTGATCCTCCGACTCCTGACGCGCCCTTACACTGGCTAGCCCTCTTGGCCATACTATGGTCCATGTGACCACTTACCATATGACTGCAGCCGCATAACTTCCCATCGGGATTTCGGGGTTTTCACTGTCGAATGCAACTTACCTCGTGGATCCCCGACTCCCGATATGCCGATACGGAAATGCGCACGACACCTGTCCTCCACTGTGACCCACACTCTTGTGACAAATCGGGAAATCGCGTATCGGGATATCGTGATTCCCGTTGCACTAGTTCACGGAACTCTCCAAGTCCCGAACCTCGATATGGTAACACCTGTCCTCCACTATCTCTCGCTGTGGCCCACACGGCTCTCCCGTCGGGATATCGCGGATCGCGATTCCAATGTGTCGGAGTCTCTTACCTCCGGAAACTCCGATGCCCCGAACTCCGACTCTTCGGGATCCGTTGACACGTATTCCACCCAATGGACGGTTCTGATCTTGTCGGTAAATCGCGGATTGCGATTTCGTATGACAAGATTTCTTTGCGCTCGGAAACTCCGATTCTCCGATTCCCGACTCCTCGGGATCTCCTGACACGCGTCCCAAATAATGGGCGGTTCTGATCTCGTCAGAATATCGCGCTTCGCGACTTCGCAGCTTCTGTTGCCAAGATCACGGGCTTCAACCTACGAAACCCCGATACATGATCCTACGTGTAGATCCGACGGTTCTCCTGCGACCCAGATCCAACGGCTACCTTCTTCCTCGTTCCTCGCGTCTCGTGACTTGGAGTACCAAATGCTTGGACACTTACCCTGCGAACCTCCGAGTTCACGAGATCCCTGGATCTCTGCCACCTGTCCTCCTCGGATGGACGACTCTGATCCTCTCGTGGCTTTGCCATTCGCGACTTGGAGCATCCCACTTTTGGACTCCTACCTCGTGAACCTCCGAGTTCACGAGTTCCCTGGATCTCTGCCACCTGTCCTCCTCGGATGGACGGCTCTGATCCTCTCGTGGCTTCGCCATTCGCGACTTGGAGCATCCAACTTTTGGACTCCTACCTCGCGAACCTCCGAGTTCACGAGTTCCCTGAATCTCTGCCACCTGTCCTCCTCGGATGGACGGCTCGGATCGTTTTTGCCCCTATTCATGAGGCTTAACCCTCGTTTATCTCCCTATGGATCTAACGACTGTCGGGTCTCCTAGCTAAGATCTGACGGTTCAGATCGGTCCCGATGCCTTTCCCTTTCCTACTGCTCTTTGGACGTGGAAAAACCAACGGTCCAGATGTTCTCATGGAGCATGGGGATCTACGGCCCTAGACTCTTCGTTACCCATGAAGACACAGGAAAATCAGGTGGTAAGGCCTTTAACACCCTACCTTCTCCTGCTAATCTAACGGTTGTGGGGAAACTGTGGATTTCCCGACGGATTCTCATCCGTCGATTCGATATTCCTCCCTTAAGCTGCCATCTTGGGTTTTGAAGAGGATCGTTCCTCCTCGTGCAAGGTTATTAAGACTTGCACCTTCAAGTTCCTATTCCAGGTTTTGGGTAAACCTTTCCAAGGAGGAAATCTCTACAAGAGATCTATTCCGGGGCCTTCCGGGAGATGGGTGAAGGGAAACAACTTCCCGAGAACGGGCTGGAAGCCTAACTTAATTCAACCTATAATTAGATTCATTTATCACATTAAATCATGCCTGGCTTCCTCTGTTATAAGCACATGTCTATAATTCTTATCAAAACACTGCACAGACATTCCTACACTGAAATCGTTCATAATTTCACAGGTCTATGAGCATATACATATAAGTATCATTCTATGAATTACAAGAGGCAATATGTAAACAAAAACACTTATCAGAAGTGACTTCAGAAATGGGTGCAACTGCTGGGAGGGGTGCTCGTTTCCACCCAACCGTAGGCGTAGCGACTCCTGATGGATTTACCACTAGCCACCCCCGAGCTGAGACCACGATGCTGTTGAGACTGCGTCTCCCTGTCTGCCAGTGACCAGGAGCGAAGATTGCAATCCTTCCTCTCTGCTATCACCCACCTTGCGTAATGCCAGAGTTCCCCTCGCATCTGCCCACCTTCCATCGCTTCTGCCATACGCCTTATCCTCTCGCGAGGTTGTGTGTGTCACGATTACCCTCGCGTCGATCAGGCCTGATGACTCTACGGATGGGCGGTTCACCATCCCATCCCTCATCAAGCCACCCGCCTACCAGCCTGCGAGGCATTAAATTTTGGGGGCCAGCGAGCCGCTTTTGGTTCTCCGGGCCAGTGGAGTCCAAATACGGTATTCATTCAGGGTGGAAGTTAACGCCACCTTTTTAGGTGCCTTCCACCGCCATCGTGGT
>JZKD02S0161352.1:670090-690213 GCA_000966675.3 Picea glauca
AGAACTGCATTAATTTCGGTTTGCTTTTCTTGTTCTTTCATCATCCTTTCATTATCGGCCTTGCAGCTTTGCAATTCGACCATGAGACTCCTCACAGTCTCAGCTAGGTCTGGAGAGGTTCCTATTGCTCTTCTTTCGTCGGACTCTTCGTCCCTGTTGTGGGAGCCTTCTCCCACCTCTTGGTGAGTCACCATACTCTGCGTTTGTAGATTTCTGCGGTTGATCGTCCGCTTGAGTGAAAAGACAAACGCTGGATATTAGTCAAGAGTTAAATACATTTTATAATTTGCGCATAATTTCATAACTCTTTCACATGCATACACAGTTGGGTTTTCATATTCCAAGTTTTTTAATCTTGGATAAGATAGTTAAGTCAGGGGGTTACTCCTCACAGGAGTGCTTCGAACGCGGTTTATGCGCGACTCGTGCATGAGCCCAATCAGGCCGAGTGTTGTAACCATGCTCTGATACCACTTTGTAACATACCCACTATCATAAATCAAAATTTTGGTTGATTTCTCAATAACGAGAATCCCCGGAGCTTGTAGCAGCAAAATGCCAATCCCCGATTCACAGGTCTTCTATTTACCTATCCGACTCTCTGTACATAACCGTGGTCTTATGTCCCTTTCGAGGATACTCCTATCGGAGTTTCGGGGTTTCCAATGTCGTAACTCATGAGTCCTCAGAACTCGCAATTCTCCGATCCCCGATATACCCCTAGCGTATTGGCTCTCCAGGCTAAGCCCTAGTCAATGTGACCATGACCTTCACAAGACCACAACCTTTAATCCTGTCGGGGTTTCGCGCCTTTCAATGTCACGATGCGCAAGTCCCCTGGACTCTCGATCCTCCGACTCTTGATGCGCCTTTACACTGGCTAGCCCTCTTGGCCATACTATGGTCCATGTGACCACTTACCATATGACTGCAGCTGCATAACTTCCCATCGAGATTTCGGGGTTTTCACTGTCGAATGCAACTTACCTCGTGGATCCCCGACTCCCGATATGCCGATACGGAAATGCGCACGACACCTGTCCTCCACTGTGACCCACACTCTTGTGACAAATCGGGAAATCGCGATTCCCGTTGCACTAGTTCACAGAACTCTCCAAGTCCCGAACCCCGATATGGTAACACCTGTCCTCCACTATCTCCCGCTGTGGCCCACACGGCTCTCCCGTCGGGATATCGCGGATCGCGATTCCAATGTGTCGGAGTCTCTTACCTCCGGAAACTTCGATGCCCCGAACTCCGACTCTTTGGGATCCGTTGACAAGTATTCCACCCAATGGACGGTTTTGATCTTGTCGGTAAATCGCGGATCGCGATTCTGTATGACAAGATTTCTTTGCGCTCGGAAACTCCTATTCTCTGATTCCCGACTCCTCGGGATCTCCTGACACGCGTCCCAAATAATGGGCGGTTCTGATCTCGTCAGAATATCGCGCTTCGCGACTTCGCAGCTTCTGTTGCCAAGATCACGGGCTTCAACCTATGAAACCCCAATACACGATCCTACGTGTAGATCCGACGGTTCTCCTGCGACCCAGATCCAACGGCTACCTTCTTCCTCGTTCCTCGCGTCTCGCGACTTGGAGTACCAAATGCTTGGACACTTACCCTGCGAACCTCCGAGTTCACGAGATCCTTGGATCTCTGCCACCTGTCCTCCTCGGATGGATGGCTCTGATCCTCTTGTGCCTTCGCCATTCGCGACTTGGAGCATCCCACTTTTGGACTCCTACCTCGCGAACCTCCGAGTTCACGAGTTCCCTGGATCTCTGCCACCTGTCCTCCTCAGATGGACGGCTCTGATCCTCTCGTGGCTTCGCCATTCGCGACTTGGAGCATCCAACTTTTGGACTCCTACCTCACGAACCTCCGAGTTCACGAGTTCCCTGGATCTCTGCCACCTGTCCTCCTCGGATGGACGGCTCGGATCCTTTTTGCCCCTATTCACGAGGCTTAACCCTCGTCTATCTCCCTATGGATCTAACGACTGTCGGGTCTCCTAGCTAAGATCTGACAGTTCAGATCGGTCCCGATGCCGCGCCCTTTCCTACTGCTCTTTGGACGTGGAAAAACCAACGGTCCAGATGTTCTCATGGAGCATGGGGATCTACGGCCCTAGACTCTTCATTACCCATGAAGACACAGGAAAATCAGGTGGTAAGGCCTTTAACACCCTACCTTCTCCTGCTAATCTAACGGTTGTGGGGAAACTGTGGATTTCCCGACGGATTCTCATCTGTCGATTCGATATTCCTCCCTTAAGCTGCCATCTCGGGTTTTGAAGAGGATCGTTCCTCCTCGTGCAAGGTTATTAAGACTTGCACCTTCAAGTTCCTATTCCAGGTTCTGGGTAAACCTTTTCAAGGAGGAAATCTCTACAAGAGATCTATTCCGGGGCCTTCCGGGAGATGGGTGAAGGGAAACAACTTCCCCAGAACGGGCTGGAAGCCTAACTTAATTCAACCTATAATTAGATGCATTTATCACATTAAATCATGCCTGGCTTCCTCTGTTATAAGCATATGTCTATAATTCTTATCAAAACACTGCACAGACATTCCTACACTGAAATCGTTCATAATTTCACAGGTCTATGAGCATATACATATAAGTATCATTCTATGAATTACAAGAGGCAATATGTAAACAAAAACACTTATCAGAAGTGACTTCAGAAATGGGTGCAACTGCTGGGAGGGGTGCTCATGTCCACCCAACCGTAGGCATAGCGACTCCTGATGGATTTACCACTAGCCACCCCCGAGCTGAGACCACGATGCTGTTGAGACTGCGTCTCCCTGTCTGCCAGTGACCAGGAGCGAAGGTTGCAATCCTTCCTCTCTGCTATCACCCACCCTGCGTAATGCCAGAGTTCCCCTCGCGTCTGCCCCCCTTCCATCGCTTCTGCCATACGCCTTATCCTCTCGCGAGGTTGCGTGTGGCACGATTACCCTCGCGCCGATCAGGCCTGACGGCTCTACGGATGGGCGGTTCACCATCCCATCCCTCATCAAGCCGCCCGCCTACCAGCCTGCGAGACATTAAATTTGGGGGGCCAGTGAGCCGCTTTTGGTTCTCCGGGCCAGTGGAGTCCAAATACGGTATTCATTCAGGGTGGAAGTTAACGCCACTTTTTCAGGTGCCTTCCACTGCCATTGTGGTCTCTTTTCTGCACATCCCCTCTCAGCAGTCCTGCAATAAATTCAAAATATTATTCACATTCATTGACCTCTTCCTGCAGGTCCATTTACATCACATATTCATACTTATGAGTTTGCCATAGTCCTTGGCTAGTCCAGTGATATTTACAATCTGGGGGAAACAGGGTGTTACAGTGTACCTGCCCAGAACAAGACAACAAAGAAAATATGGCAGCTTTCAAGTACAAAATATGATGTTAGTGCTTCTTAAGGCCATGAACCTTCAAAAAATAGGCTAGCTGATATAAAGTTGCAGCAATGTAACAGTTTACAACAACAATAAGTATTTTGCAATAGCCACAAAAATAGTGCCTTGAAATTGCTTGAAAAAGACAAGAAAATGTAGCTTTAACTATGCTGAATGATAATTAATTGTCACAAGCAAATTTGGCAATGTCTGGCTAGCATTTAATGTCACTTTTGCAGAGAATTTGCTGCAGTTAGATGGCTGTAGCAATCTTTTGTAACAACAACAAATTCTAGTGCTCAAAATTGCAAGGAAACACCATGTAAACTTAGCATTTATCTAGTAGATTGATTGGCAATTGTCACAAGCAATTTCTGAGTGAGCTAAGTGCAAGTTATGTAGGTGAATGCAACAAATTAGCATGCATTAGTATGGCTGTAGCAGTGATTTGCAACAACAAGAAGTTAGCTAAGGAATTAGTCTAGTTTTAGGGTTAGTAAAAGTTAGCAAAAGCTTCAAGGAAGAAGCTTTGAGTGCTTGTTTGATCAATCCTTCAATAAGAGAGAGACTAGAATTAGTGCCTTCTAGGGCTTATGGAGTCAAGTGGAGGCTCCTTCTAAGGCTGCAAATCAATTTTGATAGTGCGCAAAAGTCTAAGAGGGAGAATGCGTAGGAGAAGTAGTAACTTAAGTCCCCCTATGCATTTTCCTAAAGAAACAAGATACTAGGGTGTAGGCAATTCTAGGTCCTAACACCTTGCTCTCCTTAGGCTTCTTATGGGAAAATCTTAGGCAAAGATAACTAGGTCAAAACCTTAGAGTGCTAGCAAATTAGGGCTCTAGGGAAACAGAGTTCGAGTAGTGGGTCCCGAGCAGCGAGCAACAGTGTCCGGGCAGTGGGTCCCGGGCAGCTAGAGATCATCTTCAGTTTTCGTGCCTGAAGGACTAGGCACATATTTTCAACAGTTTGTGTTCTCAGAATTTTTTTTGATTTGGAGATGGCTGTAGTATGTTTGAGGACAGGCTAGACGGTGCATCGAACTTCGTGCCTTGGAAGGCAAGGGTCACACTGGTTCTCATGGAGAAAAGTTTGTGGGAGTTTGCTAACATAAAGGTAACCCCACCGCAAGATCCAAAGGCTATGGCCGCCCATGAGTTGAAGGACGTTAAAGCCAAGCGGATCATCTTAGATGCGATGAAGGATCATTTGATCCCTCACATATTCGAGAAGAAGTCAACCAGGGAATGTTTGTAGCTCCGACGAATGTCTTTCAGAGAAAAAATACAAATAGGAAGATGGTGTTGAGGGAGAAGCTCAGAGACACCAAGATGACCAAGTTAGATATAGTGACCAATTATTTGAAAAAGATCACTTAGGTACGTGATTAGTTGGCTGCTGTCGGGGAAGTCGTGTCAGATGAGGAGTTGGTGAGGACGACCCTAAATATTTTTTCTAAGCCATGGGCTCCATTCGTCAAGGGAATCGTTGCACAGGAGAAACTTCCTGATTTTGATAGGCTATGAGATGATTTCATTCGAGAGGAGTTTCAAGAGGAATCTCTAGCAGGCCACCAAGTTGGTGATGATGAGAATTTGGCCCTTGCCAGTCAGGAAAGGTGTAGGGGAAATACAGGTGGAGAGTCAACAACTTCACAGGCTGAGAAGAAGAAGGATCTGAGTAGAGTGAAATGATTTGCATGCCACAAGAGTGGCCATTATGCTTCATAGTGTCCGAACAAGAAGAAAGGGAAGAGTCAACCTCTGTAGGTAGCAGCATTTGCAAAAGCTCAAGGAAAGGACTTTGCTGAGAAGTTCGAGAAGGAGTTCTCGTTAGTCTCTTATGTCTTTGGCACAAATTCCTGTAGTGCTTGGTTCGTGGATAGTGGGGCTTCTCGTCATTTGACATGGACACATGAATTTTTCACCAGTTGGTCAGAGATGGACTCAGATCTACATGTGGATCTTATTCCCATGCCAAGTGTGGTGTAGAAGGAGTTGGGGTAGTCAGGTTCCAACTAGAGTCAAGAGGTTCTCTGGAGGTGGCAGATGTGTTGTATGTCCTAGTGTTGAGGACAGATTTGCTCTCGGTCTTAGCTTTGGAGGGCAAGGGTTATATAGTCTTGTTCCAGAAAGGACAAGTGTTCATGCGTTCAGAGGTAGCTAGCCCTGGCACAATAGTCAACATTGGTGTTAGAGAGGGCAGGGTATATAGGTTGCAGGGCTAGCTTGTAAGAGGATCCAAGGGGATCTTGGATCATGGATTGTGTTAGTGGCAGAGGACGAGGAGCATAAGGCTCCAAAGGGTGAGCAAATGAAGGGTGGGCAAAGTTTATAGATTTCTAGTGTGGGGAGTCAACCTTCAGATGGGAAGAGGGAGTTAGCCCCTTCTAGTTCTGTCAAGAGACCGAGTTGGTACGAGATGACATTGATGGATACCCAGGAGCAGGAGGCTTCTAGGAGCACATTGAGGAAGAGCATGCCTTTGAAAAAGTTTCCAAACTTTGTGGCATTGATATGCAACATCATCGATTCTGTGACTTCCAGTATTCAGGGAGCTAGGGTCGGAGGAAGAACCAATTCCAGGTGGCTCTTCGAGAAGTACCTTCCTCACTAAGAGGGAGTATTGATGTTTGTAGCATCGAACAGGTACTTCCACATCGGTTTTATGTTTAACATGTGAAAGTCGTCCTTAATGCCTCTCAGGACTTAGGAGATTCACTTTAATAAAGTGATTATTAAAGTGAATGTACTTTTGTAATTAGTGGAGTTTAATTTAAGTCAAATGTCTAAATATTTGGCATTAGTGAGTTAAATTAAATCCTAGCCACTAGATCATAAAGTGAAGGTGAGATCTAATCTCAACCATTGATCACTTTGGAGATCTAGGGTTTTGGATTTAGGGTAAACTCAAGGTTATAAAAGGAAGCCTATGTGAGAGGAGTAGACACACACAGAATGAGTGAGTGAGATCTCATTGATTGGGTGGAGAAGGACATTCTTCCAAGTGTGCAGGGGCAGGGTCCGAGGAAAGGAGCAAAAGGGCAGCAAAGGAATAGCATCCAGGTGTGTCAGGCTAGGTTATTTGCTGATTTTTATTTTTCTTAGGTGGGCCATTATCCTAGGATGGCAGCCCATGATTTTATTGTAATACAATCAACAAGGTACTGGTTTTCCCTTGGGGGTTTTTCCAGGGGTATTTTACCTAGAAATTGTGTGTACTTCGTGTATGGTTTCCTTATTTATGCTTCTGCTGTAATGTTCCATTAATAATTCAGCCGTGCTTTTATTCAGGTAAATCTGCTTAATAAATTTATTGAAGCAAGGGTTTGCTAGGAATTAACTGCCAGGTGCTGGGTTAGGAGAATTTAACATGAACAACCATAAATTTACCATATGAATATCAAAATTCAGAGGATGCGCACACAAAAAGGAGAGAGACGAGGAGAAGAATGGAGACTTTATTGTTTGGGAGGCTCATTCATCCCAATAAGGGTACATATGCTTCTAAAAGTTTAAAATTTAAATGACCTTTTTCTAAACTTTTCAACTTTCTAGCTCAACCAACATAATGTATCCCAAAATTCTTTGATCTATAAGCCTCAAGTGGTATTATGATTTATCAACTAAATTATGTATTTACTGGGGAATACCTGTTGTATTTGCTGGGGAATCCCTTTTCTTTACTAGTTATGTATTAATGTGGCATCCCATGTCTTTTACACATCAGTTTTGTGGAAGTTAACTAGAGAATATATTATCACAATATGAGAAATGTAATGAGAAATTGTGTACCAAAGATACTCTTGTAACTTTCTAACGCAGATGAGGAGCAGTCCTTCCTAATTTTGTTTGTCAAACGATTCCTCAATTCTTGAGAAACGGATCGTCATTGTGTAAGAAAATTTGTGTTTAGCATAATGTTTTCTTGATTGCTATGGTTCCATGCATGAATATGGATTTGAAAATAATGGATTTCTGACGTTATTAGCATGGCTAATTTTTGGATGTCTTGTTCTTTTTGGCTTAAAAAATTTTTGGTCTTATATTTGAGGGTACACTCCATGGCTGGCTGTTGGAACATTTTTTGTATGTCCTCAGGGTTATATATTTAGCTTTCAAATTCCTGAAGGATCAAAATTGTTCTCTTTCATTTCAGATACTTATTTAAGTTGTTTGTAATCATACTATTCTTAGAATGTTATGGCATCTTACCATGCTGAAAACAAGCTTTCTCCAGTGCAGTTTCTTTAAAATATAGTTAATTGGAGCATCATGTTTTAAGAGTTTGTCAGTTGTTGGAAGGCATTGATTCAAATATTTCTGTTGCTTTTCCAGAAATGGTATGTGCAATATCCAAAAGAAGGACCTTGGTATGACTTTATTGTCATTCCACTGCGTTTCGAGCTTCTCTGCTCAATCATGATTCCTATCTCTATTAAGGTTTGCCATCTAGTCTGAAAAGTTCAACCTCTTTATTTCATCATTTCAGTAGGAAAATAAGGATTCCTCTAGTTGATGGTCCGTATTCAAATTTCCATATATTAATTATGACTTGTGATTCCACTTTGGATCTCTTTTGTTGGCATGAATTGTGAAGTTGCAGTATACATACAAATAGCAGCGATATTATATCTGTTCTAACCTTATATATTGTAGATTTTCTTGAAAAGGTACAGTTGCAAATATTGAAGAAGAGACTTATTTTAGGAAAATAAAGATTTTTCAATCAATTGTATTAGATATTATCATGTCAAGGAAGTTATTAGTGCTGATGTAAGTGCTTACTGGGAAATCTATTGCTGCAAAAACCCTTGCAATTGAATAAGATGATAAAGAATAAGACTGAGAAGTCCAACGGTATTGCCATATTGTCTTAGTTTGATTGCTCCAAGGTGAATGTTTGAAATCACATACTTGTCAAATTGAAATGGGTAGGTAATTCCTCATCCCTCATTTGAAAGAAACAATGTTCTTCAGACTGATGCAGCTTTGCCATTTAGAAAATTCTCTCCTATTACTGTATGATGTTGAACTGTTTTGAAAGAACGTTTGAGAATGCACAAGGGCCTGTCCCCACCCATGGGGAATGTGCTCCCTGTCCTTGGGAACTTGGAGACTGTAGGGTGACGTCCCCATTTGACATACTCGGGTATATGGTGAACGTTCACCACATCCCCTAGACGTTGCCCCCTAAAGAGGGAGACATACATTAGATGTCTCCTTTGTAGGAACGACATCCAAACATCCCTTGATGGCTTTGGGGATGTATGGAGTCTGGACATCCTTTGTCCCAATTGCTGGCCATGTGGCCTCAATTCTCCAAAAATAAAATACTCACTCGCTGGTTTGACATTCAGACCATAACAAATATTATCTGTGCAGTGTGTGCTGAAAAACTATGTAGTATGCTTTTTAATAGGAACTAATGGTAACAACATTTTTGACTCCCATTTTGGTAGGTTCTTGTACCATTTATGTATGCTTTCTTTTCCCTGGGTTGTAGTCTCCTCTCAGACAAGGCCCATCGGACCTATTATTTAATAAGTGCTATTGTTATTGAGTTATATTATAATCTTATGTTGTAGAACCTGCGTGTTTAAAATTTTATATCTTTTAATATTTTTTTGGTACCTATCTTGCCACCCCTTGGAAATTTGGGGGGTACCTTCTAGTGGTTGCTGAAGCCCATTCCCCTATCCATCCATCGCCTCATCCATGAAACCTGGTGTAACATAGGTGCCCTTAAAGATCCAACTGTGATCTTGTTCTCTCTCTGATTTCAATCATATCTAGTCATTTTCTGAACTTAACATTTCAGCAGTGGGTCAGCTGAATGATTGAGAATCCATATGTATAGTGTTTTGTTTAGAAACCTTTGTCTGTTGGTTCCTTGCTCTTTCAAACTCAAGATTTAAATTTTATTGGTAGGAGTATTGAGTAAAGTCAATAACATATTGAAGCTTAGAGAAGATAATTGCAATGAAGGATCTTTGAGCCTATTTTGAATCTATTTGAGCCAGTGAGAGAAGGAAGAATGAAAGGAAGAAAGAAAATTCACTACATCCATGAATTACTAGAAATGGTTAGCAGGGATTGCAAAAGTATATCATGTGAAAAATATATTATAGGGAGTGTGTAAATCAACACAACCCTATGCTATATAATAATAAATAATGCAAAAATACCAAAGGAAGTGCAGCTGCAAACGGATAACTAAGAGTGATAAGTCGGGGTGAAGAATGAAAGTCTCTTGTTGGAATCTTGTGTTTCCCGGTAAGAAGCTTGTCAAAATGAAGAAGTCTCCCATAATCCTGAGTATCTATGAAGTAGAGCCTGCATCCATGGATTACTAGAAATGGTTAGTAGGGATTGCAAAAGTATATCATGTGCAAAATATATTATAGGGAGTGTGTAAATCAACACAACCCTATTGTATATAATAATAAATAATACAAAAATACCAAAGGAAGTGCAGCTGCAAACGGATAACTAAGAGTGATAAGTCGGGATGAAGAATGAAAGTCTCTCCTTGGAATCTTGTGTTTCCCAGTAAGAGGCTTGTCAAAATGAAGAAGTCTCCCATAATCCTGAGTATCTATGAAGTAGAGCCTGGGGAGGAAGAAGTACATTTCCTAGCATCCAAGGCTGACTAAATGCAGTAAAGAAGGTAGTAATGCAAGCCTATTGGAGGTTACTCTAGTTGTCGGGTAATGGCTTGTCAAGAGAATCTATGATGTTGTTATGGTTGTTGTCTAGAAGCTCTAAAGACTAAAAGAAGGACAACCTCTTAGAGATCTATGATGATTGAGATTATCTTGCCTCTTGAAGCTTATGATGTCATTATGGTTGCTGTGTAGAAGATCTAGAGGAGGGACACCCTCTTGGAGATCTATGATGATTGAGATGATCTTACCTCATGAAGCTATGGTTCTGGTTGGTAATTCTTTTGTATAATTACAAACTATAGGTAATTTGAATATGTTTTGATGTGAGTGTCATGTAGAAATGGTGTCCTATACATAACCATCTACCTAAACCAAATCTAGGCATCTCTAATCCTTATTTGGACAAGGTTGGTAGCAAACTGCAAGATCCTCTTTTCTTTGTTGGTATTTTCTTTGAAGTGGATATAATTGTAGTTTATGCTATTGTTTCTAGTTGTATATCTTTAGAAACATTGTAATCACTTATTGGAATCCTTGTGCATTGTCTTGTTACATATATTGTGGATTCATTAAAGTAAGTCATGTGTTTGCATGGTTATGATTCACTTGAAGAGGCTTACTTATTCAAATAGGGATACCCCCGTGGCTTCTAGGAGTTGGCTTAAAGTGTACTCAGGTGACAATGGTGCACTTCCCATTTTGTTGCCCCAGTTAGCACTTGTGTTGGGATTTTTCACAAGGGTGCTAGTTCAGGTGGTAATAGGAGGTGTTATAGCACAAGTTGTAGGTTGGGTAAAGCCCGAACCAACCACAAAAGCAAGTGCTACAACTAAGGAACACTACACCCAATGTCACCTCGATGTAGGTCCCGCACTTCAAGGGTGACTAGGTCACTCTAGGGAGGTGATCCCGGTGACCCTAGGGGGGAAGAGATGGAGATGGATGGAGATGAAAGTGAAACCCCTAGAAGTCAAGTCTAAGTGGAGTGAAAAGGGGAAGGAGATGCCTTGTAAACCAAACAAATGTTGCCTCAAATGTGTAGTACTTCTTCGGATGATTGTACCTGCCCGAGACACGAGAAAATCCCACTTGCAATGTATGGTGTTAGTTGGATCAGCAAGTTAAGCTTGCTGTCCCTATTATGCAGCAATTATGACAGCAGTACAATAATATCTAAATCAGCATATAGAAATCTAATTTAGTTAAACAAATCAGCATTAAGACTAGCAATAAATATGAGCTGAAAATGGCACTTAAGAGGCAAGAAAAGATGACTGTCATATAGAAAGGGAAACATATTGAGTGCTAATATACCTTTAATGTTCCCAGGAATGTTTGGATTATAGGATCTGATGCTTTCTGCTAGTTTTAGCTACATATTTTATGCTTCATGTATGAAATTTTATTTCATACCCCATTTAATAGTGTAAGAAAATATTTTAACTCGTCTTTGTTCTTGTTATTTGGCTGACAAGTTGTAGTTTGGGGTGTGAACTTTCCCTCTATTTCGTACATTTTATTCCCCTCCATTGTCTTCTAGATCTCAAACCCATCCAGCCAATTGTTTCATGGAGATATATCAAATTTCACATATCTTTGTGTATAGAATCTTGCAGATGAATCACAAACAAATTAGTATTATTGACGTTTTGGACCAAGCAAATGTGGTCCATCATTGGCAAATTCACATATCTTATTAGTGTCCTTAACTGCAATAATACTTTACAAAAGAGACTGGAGCAATGCTTAAAAAAGTTAGATCTTTATAAAGTAAGGCTTTTGTGACATAAAAATTGTTGCCATAAAGGAAAGGGTGGTTTACAAAAGAATGTTCTAAATGTGAAGTAATTTGCATTTCTGTGAGAAATTGGGCTGTCTACTGCAGAAAAAAATTTTGCTAGAGAAAATATGAAGCACTGGATTTACCTTTGAAGCACTGGATTTACTTGTATTTTCTCAATCCTTTCACAGTGCACACATGTTTCTCACTTTTATAGTCTTCATCCAGTGCACACATGTTTCTCATTTTTATGGTCTTCATCCAGTGCACACATGTTTCTCATTTTTGTGGTCTTCATTGCATTGTTGTTTTTGCTCTGCTCTTTCCTCCATCTTGAAGGTGTGCAATTTCGAATCTATTACAGGTATCTTTAGATCTAGTGAAGAGTTTATATGCAAAGTTCATTGATTGGGATGTGCAAATGTATGATGAAAAGAGTGATACTCCGGCACATGCAGCAAAGTAAGTCATTCTGTCCCTAAGTTATACAAGTACATTTTAAGCCTGATAATTTTATAATTGATGCTGGACAAAGAAGCTTAGATGCAAAGTTCCCACATATGCAGATAGTTTGGTTTTCAGTGTCCTTTATTGACATTTCTATTTTATCCAAAAATGACTTGCAATTTGGTGTTTGCAGTACTGGGATAAATGAAGACCTCGGTCAAGTGGAGTATATTTTAACTGATAAAACAGGAACACTTACTGAAAATATGATGGTTTTCAGGCGATGCTGCATCAATGGTGTCTGCTATGGAAATGAAAGTGGTGATGCTCTAAAAGGTGGCATTTGCATTGATTTTGTTGCCACTGTTCAAAATACTAGCAATACTGTTCAGTTCATTTTGTCTAAATGTTTCTTTCTCTTAATAGTTTTTTTTGTAAGTAGGAGCAGGACTATGTATTCATATCCACAGGGAAATTCACATTCAAACTGAGAGTTCAGCTGAGTAGACCCAGGTCACTTTCTGAGTTAATAGTCTTCCAAATTTAAAAGCTTGACCAGAAACTTGATAAAAAACTGAAACTGTCTGTGTATGTCTAAACGCTAGTTGCACGGGAAGCTCTTCTGGGCGTTGGGGAACCTGTCCCATCTGTTTCCGAAGTTTCAGAAGCTTTGAAACATGTAGGAAACATTTCAAAAGCATGTGGAGTGGTTCCAAGAGCTTTGGGAGCTTGGAAGGAGCTTTTGGGTGAGGGTTACACTGCTCCCAATGTTGTTCCTATGATGTTCCGTGTGTTCCTGGCAGCCTGGGGTCCAAATTATCTCTGTTTTTGTGCATTTTTTTGCTAGGTTACAATGCTACATCAGCTCAGTTGGGCCCACAAATTGCCAACTATGATGGATTTACCCATATGAATCTATGTATTTGTGCGGTTTGCATTCATCTTGTCCTCGTTAGGTAATTGATTTGCAGGTCTAATTGTTGTTTTATTTTCCAGTGGTGTATGAAGTCCTTCAATTTAATGGCTGTCATGTCTTAAGTCTAGTGAATGCTTTTGTTATTCATCTTTTCATTTTTGATTTGTTTTCAATGGTCCTATGTTGGCTTATGTTTTAAAAGAGTCCAGGGTGGTTTCGAAATTTGTGTATGTACTAGGTCGATTAGGCCCATCCTTGTTAATCTGTTCAAAGTTTGAACCCTTTTATAAAATATTGGGCAAATTCTATGTTATACCCCTGTGTGTTCTTGATGTTGGTTATTGGCCAGTATGAAGCCTCTGCTCCTCGTCATCTGGTCTACCCTACCTGGTGTCGATCTGTCTCCCTATCATACAAGCTAAGGGTTATAATGCGTGTGGTTCCACCGTGCTTGTCTCAAGGGTTTCTCACCTACTGTCGATAAGGTTGACCTCCAGTCTCCTTGTGTTGGTTCACCCGAGCGAACCCTTGGTTATTTTGTCATCAGTTACAGAGCCCGATTTTGATGAACTGAACCAGTTACACCATGTTGGGTATCTTGTTGACTGTCATGAGTTGGTTGAGTAGCGCTGACAGTGGTTTTGAACTTTTGATTATTGGCTCGTCTCTGTGTGATTGGATTGATTACATATTTGTAATCGGAAATGATAATTGATATATAGTTGCTGCATTATTTTATTATGACAGTTGAATCGATAACTCAACATGGTTTAATTGGTTGATTGGGAGTAATTGGATCTGTACAGTCACATAAATGCTTCTTTGCGTTATGCGTTGGTCTGTGTGTTTCCTACAGCGTGGTATAAATTGAAGTGATGGTTGTTGTTACTGTGTGTTTAAAGTGCCCGATCGAGATTATTGCAATTTGAAGTATTGATAATTGTGGCTTGAATGTCTATTGTGTGTAATTTATGGATATCGTGCATCGTATCGTTTTATTGCACCATCAGAGATGGGCATGGGGTTTTTAGTAGTATGGTTTCATTGCGATTTAATTGTTAAATTGGTTGAAGGAATGGAATCGGGCACATTTTAAAAGAGCTTGTGTCTGTGTTTGATTTGAGGAATTAAATTATGGGCAGTGGTGATGTTTTATGCTGAACAGAGTTGGAACAAATGACTGTGTGTGCTTTGGATTTTGTTTTAAATATGAAAGGGAAGTAAATGAAAAAGAAACAAAAGTCTTTTAACAAGATGGGTGAAGTCATGAGGATTCTGAGTATGATTATTTTGTGTTAATTGAAGGATTTTAAGGAAATTGAACGTGGACATCGAATACGTTTTAACACACAGTATTGTTTAATTGATGCTGGAATAGTTGTATTGAATACAAAACTGCTTTTATGGATTACTTAATTGATTTTTCGAACAATATCCACTCTTTTCCCCTACCATTATTTCACTTTTTGCTAATTACAATTCCCCTCGCCTTCCCATATTCACTATCCACTCCTTGTTCCTAAAATTTAATTATGGTTAAGATGAGTTCTGTATTATGATAGTTTAAGGATCGCAGGGATGGATTACAATGATATATTCTTTTGGTTTACGTTATAGTTGATTGTTTGTTGTCTGTGAGCAGTAATCATGATCTTTTCCCCCTCATATTCACATTTTTCGCTCAATACAACCCCTCGCATATCCCAAAACCCTTATTCACCCCCTTCTCATTGGCAACTACTAAACAATTTGTATGGATTGGATTGCATGAGTCTGATATGTTGTTGAGCCAATTTTATTTCATATTTAAAAGAGTTGTCATGTATGGTTGTTAAAGAAACTATTTGCTAATGAATTATGCATACAGGAATGATATTTTTCAGCAAAGGTAGCCATGGTAGGGGTAACCGAGGAAGAGGTAATTGAAACAAGGTCCCTAGAAGGCCAAGATTCTCTATACACTTTGATGCAAACTCGCAAGAGTTAGGCCAACTATTTCAAGCTGGGTTTTTTAACTGGATTGGGCAAGGAGTGGTCCAACCTAGGCCTGAAAGGCCTCCCTTCCAAGCTCCATAGGTCCTTGGTATCTCAGTGCCTCTTCATGTCTCACTGCAACCTGAAGTCCTCGAAAACGACGGATGGCAAGAGATTGTCCACCCGACAGTCTTCCAACATCGTGGCTGGCCTAACTTGTCTTTACTTGCTCCCCCGCCTATCAATCAAATTGTCCAAGCTGTCCCTGTCCACTCACCAGTTCATTCTTCCCATGCAAGCAAAAGGTTGAAAATCGAGGCCCACCATGCCCCTGACAAAGCAAAATCCATTGCTTCCCCTTCCTCACCCTCAAATGACTCTGATAAATCCGTGTCCTCCCACATGCATTTGAGAGATGATTGCTCTCATGTGATCAGTGAGATTAGGCCTAAAGGCTCCACACAGCCTAAGGCAAATTCAGAGAGATCAAAAGGTGACAACAACAACAAGGGAAAGATTGCTTCCCAGAGTGGGAAATATGGATTTTAAATTTTTATTTATTAATTGTTGAGAACAATTGACTTCTGAAATTTTGGACAACACACTATTTTTTGGATATATGGGTAATATATTTTTTGGAAATAATTTCAATTATCATTGAGATAAATTGTCAAATATGAATGTGATGATGGGAGTCACAAGGAGGGATGTTTTGTTTGATTAACTAGTTGTTTTATGATTGCTAAAAGCTAAAGGGAGTCACAAGGGATCCCACCTACTAGTTATTATTTATTTAAAAACCCTTATTATGATTTATTACTTTCCCCCTTAACTAAAAAGTTGGTTGAGTTTTAGTTAAATTAACTAAGGAAGTAGTTCAACTACTTCAACCAATTCTAATTTGCTTAAAGGCAAAAGGAAAGGGAGGAACAAGAGGATAATAGAAGGAGAAGCATACTAAGGTTTGCTCTTTGAAGTTTTGTTGAGATAATTCAGTTTTCATTCATTCCTTAATTGATTAGAAGCTTAATTATTTTTATATGATAGCAAGGTCCTATTGTAGACAACAAGATTCGGGGCTGAATTACATCATTCAGACACTTGTTTCTTAGAGGTGTTGATCTATCTTTGATAGTCTGTGTAGACTTGTCTGTTTATGAATTAAATTTCATGACTGACAAAGGCTATTGTGCAGCGTCGAGTGGGCAACAATCTATGGCAAGCTGATCCATCTTTTAAAGTTCAGTTTTTTTTACTTTTTGTTAGAAGTCCTTTTGTATGTTTCATCGGGGACGTCTAAGTTTGACTTTGCTCCAAAACTTCCTTAGGAAATTTTGTAAAGAGAACGATTCTTTGATGAATTGGAATGAAATAAATGATTGCTTTATGTCTCATCTGTCTTGATTATTGACTTGGTGTCTTTACTTCTGTCTCTATATTTATTTCAGCATCTGTTATGTTTAGAAAAACACATAAATAATGAATTTTTCAGCAAGCTTTTATTTATAAAAAAACCAACCTAAGTACTTGTAAACAATACTTGTGAATTAAAATAACATTTTTGATGGCTATAAACATAGGGTGATATTCCCGTCTACTTTGCTTTAGCCAAATAGGATTTGAAAATGTTTGAGTAAGATCATTTCATATCTTTTCCTCAACAACAATGTCAACCACCAAGGTGAAACAGGGAAAAAGGCATAATGTCCAAGCACATATTATGAAATCTAGAGCAATCTAAGATGCAACATAATCAAATGGCTTAAATATTGAAATGATGCTCACCATAATACTAACTTGTACCTTATGGAGCAAGGCCCACTGCGTTTCGGAAGCCAGCTTGTGTGGTGGATGCCATCTGCAAACCTGTGACCATTTGTGGTGGTGAGTGGGTTTTCCATCTGTGCAAAGGGTACTGCTGATCATGTAGTCTCTCGACACTCCATATCTGAGATATGAGGGCCTAGAGACATTATCTCCTTAGTTATCCACAAAATGGGGTTAACATTGCCAAATACTCAGCTTTAGTCGTACTGAGCGCCACACATGACTGCTCCCTGCATTCGGTGGAGCCTCTTACTCCTTACTGTAGTACCTGACTCCCTTTGGAACTGACTATCCAACTCCCTCTCAAGCACTGAATAACAACTGAATCTTCAACCTGCTGACTTCAACTCTTGTCCTCCAGAACAAGTCTCACCATCCTCTTCTTGTAGGTCTTACCTACAAGTCAAATTCAGTCCAGTAGTTTGCAATTTCTGAAGCCACATTGCTTCACGACTTGTTGCACATGCTGCCACATACTCAAGTTCAGCCGTATTGAGCGCCACACATGACTTCTTCCGGCATCCGGCGGAGCCTTCTGCTCCTTACCGTAGTACCCATATCCCTTTGGAACTGACTGTCCGGCTCCCTCTCGAGCACTGAATATCAACTGGATCTTCAACCTGCGGACTTCATCACTTGTCCTCCAAAACAAGTCTCGTCATCCTCTTCTTGTAGGTCTTACCTACAAGTCAAAATTCAGTCCAATATTCAACAATTTTCGAAGCCAGACTGCTTCGCGACTTGCTTCACATGCTTCCACATACTTTGCATCAGCCGTACCGAGTGCTACACATAACTGCTTCCTGCTACTCCATGAAACCATACTGGAGCCTAGACTGAAGCAATATGTTGAAGTACTCTTCCGATCAGGTATATTGTCAGCCCAATTTGAATCTGAATATCCATATAACCCGAATTCATGGTCTGTCACATATCTTAGACCATAATCCAATGTACCCTTAAGGTACCTCATCACATGTTTTGTTGCGACCAAATGAACCTACTTGGGCTGCTCCATATATTGACTCAGGGTGTTCACAACAAAACATATATCCGGTCTTGTGTTCATCAAGTTCATCAACGAACCCGCCATATTCCTGTATAAAGTAACATCCAAAGTCTCTAAAGTCGTATCCTACAACAACTTTGATGCCATTGCCTTGCAATCCAACATCCTGAACCTCTTCAGGATTTCTTCTGTATACCTCCCTTGATTTAGAAAGATCTCATCTTGTCTCTGCCATACCTCGGGACCCAAAAAGCAATGCATCATCCCGAGATATTTCTTCTCAAACTCAGTAGCTAGTTTTTCTCTTGCACTCTGAGATGAGCTTTTCCACACCTGTTTAGAAATAGGTCATCCATATACAACAGTAGTATTACCGGACCATCATCCACAACCTTAAAGTAAAGGTTAGGATCTACACTATTGATTGTAAATCCTAAGCTCGTCAGAAAATTGTCGATCCTGCCATACCATGCTCTAGGTGTCTGCTTTAATCCATATAAATCCTTGTTCAATCTGCACATTGAGTGTCCCGCAGTTGTCATGTAATAAACAAAGTGTTCTGTGACTACAAGGACCATTCTTCCTGATCAGGTTGCCATCTATGCCACATGAAGAATTTTAGTCCTTTCAGATGTTGAAAGCCACGCACTTTGAGTCTTATGTCCTTAGAAGACTATGCCAGGGCCATTCTCCATTGGTCAAATTACCATGACTAATCCTGGGAGAATGTCAGCCCGATGTTGAAACATTAACACTTAAGAATAACTTCTGAAATCACATAAAACTCAACACTCTCTCTTAATGAGGAAGGTATTATATCCGACACAGACTCTAACATTGTCGCCATCCACAGGAGCTCATGACCATTGACTGTTGGACACACAAATCTATACATCATAGGAAATCTATAGTGACTTCACAACATGCATCTAGGGTTGGTGGGTAGCTCTCTAATAGCTACAACATATCGTCATGAGACTATCCAGTTTCTTGCAGAAAACATCTAAAGCCATCACTCCCTCTGAGGCTATATAGTCTTCGGAGTCATCTACTCCCTTTGCATGCGCTGACCTCCTCTTCTTCTTCATTACATGGATGTGCACAACTCTATGTTTGGATAATCTTGCTTCATGTTGCTTCCTGCGACTGTCATTATGGCTCCTTCTCAGAGCTATTACTTGTGATGTGCCCGGAACAAGAAACAAGAACAACAAAAAAGCATCTCCTAGAGGAGATCAATTTATCTTGTGCACAACTATATACAGTGACCCTTGAAATGATATGTCTTCTACTAACACACATCCATCGTATACTCTATGTCATATGGCTAACCATGTTGATTTTCTAGTGTTAAATTAGACAAGCACAATTTTCTGCAAGTAGTAATTACTTCCAACCAATGCTGTATATTTCGTGTCGGGGAAAGTGTCGGGGAGGGTCCGGAATGTAACTTCTCGGCGACATCGGCGGAAAATGTCGGAATATGTCGGAAAATGTCGCAAGACCTCAAAAAAATACAAAAACACTCATTTTTTTCAATTTTTTAAACTTGTAAAACGACAACAACATCAAATAAACACTTTGCTACATAAACATGAAAATACAACCAATAAATAAGATGCATAAGATGTCAAGTGGTCACATATCGTTACTAAACTGAAAATTCTGAAACATGTTGACGTATTAAAAATAAAGACTATTGTGGAAGACACCATAATCAGTCTCATGGATATCATGACCCTGGAGCTTAGATGATATCAATTATTTCATGATTCTAATCTGATGTGAGATTAAGATGAATTAAGATGCGATATCATGACCCTGGAGCTTAGACTATAATCTGATGTAGACTAGGTCCGTATCATGATTAATATCATGATGGATATCATGATGAAATATTAAGATGATATTAAGGTGTGTATATCATGATAGAATAATAGGTGCCACCATATAATCTTAATATCAGGTGATAAGGTGATAATAAGATTTAAAATCATGTTTCCAAAGCATTAGAGACAACATATCCAAAGTATGCTTATGAATATATCAAAACGACACCAAGTGCAATACATATCTAGAGATCAGAACATAAGTACATAAT
>JZKD02S0161352.1:741033-758225 GCA_000966675.3 Picea glauca
TTCCTCCTTATTTCTCCATTTGGTTCCCTGTTTGTGCCTGACTATAGTCTACGGGAACATATAGACTACTAAGTCACTCCCTGTTGGCCTAATCTTGGGGACGGGACATCACATTGAGTTAGTTAACCCCTAGGGTTAACTCCTAACTCAACCTCACGTGTTCTATTTCTTCATTGAATTACTTTACCTTTTCCAAGTCAACTTAATATTATAACGCAACTTAATATTATAACGTTGAGTTTATCTGACTTCTCTCCATAGTGCATGATACTATAGTCTAGTGGGGATGACTAGACTATAGAGTCTTTCCAACCCTCTTCATCAAGAGGTGGGGGATATTACATCACAAGAGACAAGATAGAGCGAATTGCCCAAGTAGGGCGAAAATTTCAGCCAAATGTTATGTAATTCTTAAGTGAGTTATGTCTAAAATGAAAGTGAGATGACCTCTATTTATATGAGGTCATCTAAAACCAATTTGTCCACATAAAAAAAGTCAACAACAAATTAAAAGGGGGTTGACCCCCTTTATTTTCCTTTATAATTTACAAAAATTAAAATTACAATAGGTAAATCCCTTAGAAGGGTGACGTCATGCCCTAAGAGGGTGATGCTAGGCCTCAAAAGTGAGATGTTGAGCCTCCAAAGGCCACGTGTCCATCTCTCATGCTTTGAAGTGTCATATCATGCATCTTCCTTCTGCTAACCACATTATCTCTCTTTCGAAACCATCAAGCCCATCAAAACCCCAGTCTCCACATGATGTCAAGGCTTAAAAGGTGACGTCTTGGGCCTCCAAAGGTCAACGTCCAAGTGCAAGGGGCTATGATGTCATCACCTAGTGCTGTCCAAGTGCCTCCAAAGGAAATGCCCATCATCTCAAGTGTGTAATGGCTCCGGGGTCCTCTGGCCATCGTGTGGGGTATGGCATCCATTGTTGGAGTTTTTAATCCCCCCATGAAGGCCAAAATGGCACAGTTCCTCCATGGAATAGCTTACACCTGGCAAGGTCTTGCAAAGACAAACAAGTACGCCCTCAAAGGGTCCACAAGTCACATGTATCATGCCAAGTAAGCCACATTAATAAAAGAACCACCCAAACATGTGCATTAAATCGCCCCTTTTCAAACTAAACAAATTCTCAAAGACCTTATACAATTTGCCAAATTTAAGTATGGGAGGGTTGTCATGGTGCCCTTTTGGGTAGGTCAATCCCCAAGTCAAGGAATGTTTTCCAAGAAGACCCTCTCTAAGTCATGTCAAAGAGTATGAGGTGGATGGGGGTGTGCCTTTTGGGCATGGGGTTTCTTGACATACAAGGGCTCATATTGTCTCATTTATGGGTGCCTATGTAAAGGGTGTGCTACATCCTCGTTTGCAATGCAACATTTTTCCAATCCCTTTATTGTTGTTAATTCATTATGGTCCAAAACATTGAGTGCTATGTGTAATGGAAAGTAGGGAGCACCACAATGCTACTTGGAGCTAAGAACACATCGAGTACCATGTGCAAGGAAAGTAAAAGACACCACAAACACATCATCTCAACAAGTAGGACATTTATTAATTATGTGTTTTCATTTTTTTTAAAGGTCCTTCAATTTTGTATGGAGAAGCATTTCATTGTTAGGACCTTAGGGCGAGTATCTAGAGGATAATTTATGGCTTTTATCTTTTGCCAGCTACAACACCTCTAGGCATTTAGCCCCTTCTTGCCATGAAATAAGGTACAAGCCCTTCTTGGGGTCAATTAGCCCGGAAACCCAAAAGATGAGGAAACGAAAGAGAAGAAGTGTGGAAAGTGGTAAGTATGTGCGTGAATGGTAAGATGACCCTTCAAGGAGACCCCCTAGTAGCAACCCTTTTCCCGAGGGTGACCCACTTACTAGGAAAACATGTCAAGCACCAAGGTGAAATGAGGCAAAAGGCATAATTTCCAAGCAAACATTTTCATAATCAAGAAAGGACTCTTTGCAACATGTTCAAATGCTTCAATTATTAAAATGACACTTACCACGAGACCAGACTTGTTACCTCATGAAGCAAGACTTGCTATCCTTTGTGGGTCAAGTTGGTGTAGTGGATATTGCTGTTGTTGATCAAATGGAGATGTGTGGTGAAAGGAGGGGCTTTGTTTGCTCATCCGATCCTCGACACTCCATGTCTTCAACCCGTGGGCCTCAAGACATCATCTCCTCAGTTACCTCTAGCCTGGGGGGTTAGCATCTGGCTCTTTAGAGTTAGAAACAAGTTCTAGAGATGTATAACCATTAACTAAGAAAGAACTTGTAAAATAGATGGTGAATCCCCCTAGGGTTTCACAAGTTAGCACTTGGAATTCACGAGATAAATCTCTAAGTAAATGATAAACAAAAATCAAGCACTTTAGAGATCAAATTCAGCACTAGATATGTAATATTAACTTGTATAAACAATCTAGGAATGAATTAGAGGCTAGGTATGAGTAAGAATACACTGTGAAGCACCAAACCCTAGCCTAAGACTTTCACCAAATCTGATTTTTATTGCTGCAATTTAATTTCCAGATTTGAGAAATGCCTTAAATCAGCCCACAAAACATTAGATAAGACATTGAAGCTCCTTTCTATAGGGTCGTTTTGCCGTCTTAGGGTTAGAGATCAATACTTAAGCACAAACCCTTGAATAAATTTGTCTAAGAAATAAAATTTACTGTTAACTTTACATTAGACAATGAAAGAAATCTTAATATAGATATCTATTTGATTTTTCACTATTAGATTTCCTTCTAAACAAATAAAAATAAAAGGTTTATAATTTTAGGGTTTTTGGTTGGTTGTTGGGAGAAGACTAATGCCTTTTCTCCAATTAAGGCTTATGGGGTCAAGAAGTGTGCCCCTCTAAGATTTGGTCACTTCTATCTTAAAGATTATGGTAAGAGATTATAACCATAGGGTAGAATAATCCCTCACCTAATCAAGAATAAGCTATGAGGACCAAGGCCCCACAAGAAGGGATTCCTCAAAGGAAAAAACCTTCACCAACAAGATCAACTATAACTTGAACAAAATATTTAAAACCCTTGCCAAGGAACCAAGAGGAAAAACAAAGCAATGGATTAAGCACTTACCCAAGTTAACAAGATAAGAAGGAAGGAACAAACCCTAAAATGTCTCCCCTCCAAGTGGTATAGTAACCCTTCAAATTGATTGATCTTGAAAGCCAATAGAAGTCTTGAATCACCATAACAAATCTTTAATGCACCAAGCAAAATAACTAGGAAAGAGAGATTTCCAAGAATTGACACCAATACCTCCAATAGGTAGATCTTCAATGAATTGTATTCTCAAATGTCCAACAACAACAACAAATTGGAATGCGAGGAGAGCCTCAATTTATAGATGAGGCTTCTACCTCCTTCTCATTCTTTATTATTTTCTATCTCCCTAAAATTAGCCTAAGAGAATTACAAAAAGTGACTTGTCATCCACACAATGAAAGAGACTAAGTCAAATACGAGTAAAACATGTCACATGCACATAAAACTCTCATGAGAAGGGGGCATCCCACTAAAGGAGGGGCTGATTTGGTGAAGAAGCTCACCATTCCTTTGAAAAAGTGTAGACCAAGCCTCAAAACATGTTGTAGAAGACTTCCAAGTGAAAAAAGGTCCAACGTCTAGCCTCATAATGTGGAACGACCTCCTAGAAAGGGTGGATAATACCCCAAGAAGTGGATGGCTACTCTAAATGTGCTCATGAATGCTTAAAAAGTGCATGGAAGGTAAGGCCATGTGTATATCTCAAGTAAAGACACCTCCATGAAGCATGGGAGTGACTCTCCAAGTCAAAAATTGGGTCATAAAATCTCCAACGGTTAGTATGACGTTTGAAAGAGTGGGTCGACGCTCAAATCATGCATGAAATAGCTCAAGCGCTGACCAAATGAGAGAGTGCTCTAGGATCCTAAACATGGCATGTTTAGAGGATGCCCATTCATGCATTAACAACCCATCCGTGCCTTGGAGGATGTGACCAGTGCCTCGAGATACATGTACTGCCTCGAGAACTGTGAGACTGCATCGGGAAACATGACACTTAGTGAGCATCTGTAGAATCATCTTTGATAGTGGATGGCCAAAGTGTGATGAATACATAAAATAGGGATCCATGCTTAGGCATAAGATACGTGTGGTATACATAGGTATGAAAACCTTTACAACACGAGCAGCACTTTTACATCACATACAAAGAAGTGAGAGAAACTAGTAGCTCTCCTAGGTTATGTGTCCTAGTAGATCCACCCCAAGATGCTCGCATACCTACCCAGATCATAAATGACCGACATGATGAAGAGTTACCAACATCAAGGGGCAGTCGGCCCAAACTATAAGAGCAATGCCTGTCTTGAGATGGGGACTAAAAGGACAGGCCACGATCGACCACAAGGGGTTAGGAGATACTACATAGCCCCCCCAGTGCCCACCAATACATAGAACATCTAAGTATGGTTCAATACAATACATGTGTACAAATACAGCCACACTTTTGGCTTATCATGGTACAATGAAGCACATAATCTGCTCATATGATGTGTCACATTTGGCAAAAAATGTAGGGTACACTGAAGTGAATCTGAGGTGTAACAGGGACCAATGCATTGCCTGATGATGTCATTTGACCAATATTTGGTGTTGTGGGGGCTTGTCTATAAAATCTTGGAAGGAGCCTTGTATTGATGAGGTCCATCACTTCTAACATCCAAGGTTCAGGGGTATAATCTTTGAATGGGATATTGACTGCTCGGGAAAACTTGATGAACGATACTATGTGTAGAGTGTATCCAGCCTTGAGACCTCCTAGAGCTGGTCTGTCTGGTATGCTAGTGGGATCTATACTGGGATCTAGAAATGGAGTTCCTCAAAAGTCTTGTAGAGTATAATGTAAAGATATATGTGAAATATATGGGAGTGTTATGTAGTGTGTTTATTAGTAGCATGTGACTATATTAACATTATAATGTTGAGATGAGAGGTACATAATATTGAAAGGTTACATGTCTAAAATGCACATCTATTCACGTATGTGACCATTCATGTATATTTATACACAACGTCACATATTATTGTACTTCAACTCATGTATTCTTTATCAATTATATATATTTATATCCTATATGGATTATTTTATGTTATCTTTCATACGTTGGATATTTTCCCATAAATGAACTATTGTTCGTTACAATGCATTCCACTCTTTTTTCTTTTTTCCTTTTATCAGATACAAATAACTTTTGATAAACATGCTAAGTTGATGGAGCCATAGATTTGTGAGTCAAGACCATGTGTGAACTTTTGTGGCACATGGATAATGGCGATGAATGCAAATGGTGCTGGCCATGTGTGACTTTTGCCACTTTGGAGGTTTGGTGTTGGGTGTTTTTATCCTCTCACTTGAGGTTCTCACTATAAGAGATATATTACCAATTTCCCTTAGAATATGAGGAGCCTACATTGCATGCTAACTTGTTTGGTTTTGATATAAACAGGAAGTTGTGGGTGCATGGTTGCAGGAAGACTGATTTGTAACAGTGGTCCCAAATTGTAGTTCCATTCTTCCCTTAAGTAGCATGTTTGTCTTTTAGTGGCTGCTTGTCCTTTAGTGTGAGGTTTGTCCTTTAGTTTACCCAAATAGATTTGAAACTCTGATTTTGGAATTAGAATAGCGCCTTTCTAGATAATGGGCAGTTACTTAACATGGAAAGTGCATGCAAGGGGTTTATCCTCATCCAATTGTCCCAATTTTCATATAACAGGTATGCTGTTTTTTCATATCCAATCTTAGTTTTCCAAGTTAACAGAGTTCTTTGTTTATTGAGTTCTTAGTTGTAGTGGAAGATTTATGCCTGCTTATCTCGCTCCATGTCAGTGCATATCTTGAGTAAGTCTTGTGATTCACAATTGAAGTGTCTGTTCTTCCTATCTTGCTCTCATCGCATCTCACATCAAACATCCTATTTACTGGTTGACTGACTTGTTAGTGGACAACCCTTCTCTGTTTTAATTAACTTCTCTACTTTCTATCACCAAGGGGGAAATCTTACAAGTAATTCTATGGAACATAGAATAGAATTTGGCTTTGCTGATAACCGAGACAGAGATCAATTCCTGATAATACTTGAGCCAAGTGGGTATTTAGTTCTCATCATAGAGTCTTAAAGATTTTTTTTTTGAACCATCCATTAATTTATGTTTGTGAGAGTGCTAGTTGTGGGATATAACTAGCAGCTATTGCAATACGGTGGAAGTTTTCAATCATTGAGAAAAATTTTGATTTTAAATTGACAACTTTGGAAATAAATTAATCTCTGCTCAAGGCATTTTTATTTAGATTTGTAAAAGTTAGGGAAATGACTATTTCTTGGCACCACGAGTGAAATGAAATGAAATCAATCCTTTTGATAAAGTTATTGGTGGCTGAAACAGTTATGTGAGAAGCTGTGGTATACATCTCTTACTAGTTTTATAATTTATGAAGTTTAAATATTAACTGCTTAATACCAATGAAATATATTTTATGTAAATAATTCCTTTGGGTAGAGATTCTTTTGAACGATATTTGGAGAAAGAGATAGCTCATGAAATGGCAACCCTTATGTTCCCTTTGAGGTCTAGTGTAGTTCTATAAGCTATTATACCATAGCTTATGTTTAATACCTATTCAGTTTCACTGCTTATCCTACAGAGTGTTTAATGTGTAGCAGATGCATAGTAGTGTTAGCTGATCGTGTTTATGAATTGGGATCTTAAAGATGTTCTTTTGCAATTGCAGAAATATATATTCAAGTGTGTTAACTATCTGAAATTTTTACAGAGCAACAAGTGAGGCCTGTGGTGGAAGCAGTTGAGCATTTCGCACAGTTGGGGTTGAGAACATTATGTTTGGCATGGAGGGACTTGAAGGAAGATGAATACAAGGATTGGTCCATTATGTACAAGGAAGCAAGTAGTGCTTTGATTGATAGAGAGGTATGGCACACTGACACATGTGTCGTCTGCTTCCATGTATGTTGAGAGCGGGTGTGCATCCCAAATCCCATGCTTCACATGGCCTTTGTTTCATTTATCTCTTGGCTTCACCAGATTCCAACCTTTCAGTTTTGTCATTAGTTGCAGCTTTTGCTCACATGT
The DNA here is from genome assembly GCA_000966675.3 of Picea glauca. NCBI lineage: Eukaryota > Viridiplantae > Streptophyta > Pinopsida > Pinales > Pinaceae > Picea > Picea glauca. The sequence goes on from JZKD02S0161352.1 coordinate 748,202, forward strand.
TTCATTCATGTTCCCTTTTTGAATTGCTTTATCACAAATGGTAGTTGAATTGTTTTGTGCAAAAGTCTCTATGTCTTCCCTACTCTTTAGACAAATTGACTTGCACCGTTCCCAGCTGTTAATCCATTTAATATTCTATTTAAGCAAGCTCATCATTTCCTGCTCAAATTTGCTTCAAGAGCTCTCAATGATAATCAACCTGTGCTCTTGCACCTTTTTCTTTGCCTGAATCTTATGATTGTCCTGACTCCTTACTGTTCCCTCCTGAATTTTAAGTACCTACTTTAGCCAAATGAAACTTCAGAAGGAATGGGATCGAAACTACCCAATAGCGCCTATCAAGATGTTAATTTAGACAAATGGTTCAAGGTTGAGGTTTGTGTCAAGATCTGCTAACAAGATGGGCCAGATTACGAAACTTCATTGTAGGTATGCAGGAGCCAGTGTTTATTTATGTAGATGATTGGTGGCCAAAGACTTGTACCTAGCTCCACACACAAGCGAGATTCCTCACCTTGTGATTATCCCAAACAAGGATTAAGTGTAACCTGATTGTTACAGATATGTAAAAGAACTAAACTTTCTTATAAGGTCAAGGATAAGTTGTGTTACTACCCAGTCTGGATGTCTACATTTAATATGCAAGGTGTATAGAACTTCCATCCTCCTTAGTGTTTCTTATATTTGCATGCCATCTAGCTGAGTTTTTTTCTGTAAAGTATATACCCAAGTATGTAGAATGTTTTAGCAATTACTAGAGAATTGCTACCATGCTTTTTCTTCTTTTTAGAGAGTATTAAAAATGAGGCCTTTGTCTTCGCTGTCTTTATTGTCATTTGAATGTGCATAACAAGAGTATTAAAATTGTGGTTTTTGTCTTTGTTGTCTTTATTGTCATTCGAATGTGCACAACAAGAGGTTAACATTGTAGTCTCCAATGGTCATGACTCACACCTCAACATTATAGCCACAATAGAGTGGCTAATAATGGGAAGCTTTGTTGTTTTATTTCGGGGTTTGTTTTGTCTAGGAAAAATGGATTGTATCTGATGTCAAAATTTGCAGGGCATCCCTGCTTTCAGATTTTCTGTTTATTCTATAGGGTTCTTGTAGCAGATGTTCTAATCCTTTCTGACTTGGCATTGTAAGTGGTGTAGTGGAACCTTCCTAATTAAGGGTGTTACCACCTAAATCAGCATCGAAGTGGAAAAAACCCAATCCATGGAGGCAACCTTGGGGTAACTAATAGGAGTTGTATCAACATCACCTCAATACAACCTCCTCTTCCCTTTTGGCCGGCTCTTTAAAGGACAAGGGGGGGTGTTACCACCCAAACTAGTAGCCTTTGTAGAGGTGCTAATGGGGATAAGCACAACACGGAAAACGCACCACTGTCACCTTAGCACTGTTTCCCCTTCACTTTAGGCTAGCTCCTTGAATTCACGGTGGTTATCCCAATCCACGGAAATGAATTTGTACAATACCTTGGGGTAGCTTACAATACAAGTCACTTCCAAAACACACACCTCAATATATGGTTAGATAGACCAGTGCCAATGGAGTAGCCAAATGCCTTGAGAATATTCAACTAAGAACTAGTGATGCAAACCCCCTTCCTCAGCAGGGTTCTGCGACCTCCCGGTCTCTGGATCGTTCTCTTCCCTGAGCCGAAATGGCCCTTCGGGCTCCTGTTGGAACCCTTTGGACGAATCCACAGGTCCCTTCGTCCTCTGGTACAGGTCTTGGGAAAACCTGCGTGCGCCTCCTTTTCGTGTTTCGGGGTTTCACGATTTCGCGAGCCGGGACTCCACGTCTCTTGACTCCTAGTCCCTCGAACACCCGAACCCCGAAATGCCGAAATCTACCCGTGACCATGTTCCGCCTTTCGGGATTTCGGAATTCGCGATTTCGGCTGCAGACGGTTCTTGGTCCTTCAACCTCCCGGGTCCTGAAATGCCGAAAAGGGCTTTACGGGCTTTGGCTCCTCCCTTAGCCTCCATCCACGTGACCTCAACTCTGTGTCCACGCGCTTAACGCCAAAGCGCTATTGGCTTTCATGATTCGGAGAATCGCGGTACAAGCGCTCCCCTGTTTTCTGTCTTTCGAAATCTCGGTTCACGAAATGCCGAACTGGCTTGGCGTTCGCTCTTTCGGGGTTTCGCGATTCGAGGAATCGTGATGCAAGGGTCCCTCCTTTCCCCTTTCAAACCTCCAGTGGCCGAAATGCCGAAATGTTCCAACACCTATCCCTTCGGGTTTTTTGTGAATTGCGACTTCGGGTTTCGCGATTTCGGGAAATCCAGTTACAAGGAATATCTCTGCCCCTTGGAACCCCCGGTGGTCGAAATGTCTCGGCGCTTGTTCCTTCGGGATTTCGCGTTTCGCGAAATAAGAACACAAGGAGTATCCTTGTTCCTTGGAATCTTCGGTCGTCGAAAAGCCGAAATGCCCCAGCGCCTTATCCTCCGGCTTTTGTGTATCGCGACTTCGGGAAATCCGGTTACAAGGGATATCTTTACCCCTTGGAACCCCCGGTGGTCGAAATGCCGAAATATCCTGGCGTTCAATCAACGGCTCACAACGACCCTTGGGATCAACGATTTCGGTTGAATCGCGATTTTGCGATTTCGCGGTTCGGGATTCTGAAAGACAAGAGTCTCTGTCTTTCCAACTCGCGGTACCCGAAATCCCAAAATGGACCAATGGTCCAGATTTGATTGTGATCAATGGTCACTACTCCTCTCAAGTTTTGGGCATCAAGAAACACTCGCCGCTAACCTCCTCGCAGCTCCACCTGATGCAACGGCCTGCGGGGTTTCGACGTTTCTTCTCGAGGACTCTCCACCGTCCGTCCAGGTCTCCAGGATCTCCCCTCCTGGATCTATGCAACGTTAAAGTCTGTGCTCCTTCCTCAGATCGGACAGTCTGCGGGACTTTCCACCACGATCCAACGCTCGATGGCATTCTTCCTCCTGAGCTTTTACTCGCTTCAGACTTAGAAAGTTTTCTAAATCTATGAAGGCTCGGTCTTCACCTCTTCCAGGGAATGAGTTCCTGGATCTCGATAACACTTCCAAAGTGTTATTCCTCCTGAGCTTTGTCTGGTTCAAACTTCGATCTCCCGCGCACTCCTTGCATCTGAGAGATTTCGATAACTCAAATCCACAGTGTTCCTCTCTGGCTCGATGCACACCTTGTATAGCTTCCAATGAAGAGAAACAATTGAAACTGGGAAAATTCACAGTTCCATCCACTTGTTCATGAAAACAGAAAATAACAGGAAAATGCACACAGTCCAAACACCATACATTTGGGTCAATTTTCCATTCTATTATATTCACAAGTGCCCACTGGCTACACAATACATCCAAAATTACAGTAACTCAAAAAAAAAACTCTGAGATCTCCTGCTAACTCGCAGTTTTCTCTTACAGCGAAGTTCCTCTCTATAGTCCAACTCTCTCTGTTCTAACTGGGTGTGTCAACTTCTACATAACTCAAAGATGCTTCTAGGGTTTCCCTTGGCTACTTGCCTACTCTAAAATTCATCCTACACTATCTAAGTCCAGTCGCATTCCAAAGCCGAAGTGGAAACTCCTGCTCTATTTACAATTTTCAAAACGTGCCTCAAAGGGTAAAATTCGACATCGGTTCAAGCGTGCCTCCAAAGGTGAATTTCGGCGCTGAGTGAAGGCGGATTTCAAAATCGGCTGCAACTTTCAATGTTGAATTTCTGGAAGAACTCACACGTGTTGAGTGGTCCTGCCTCTACGCGCTTGCCAATGATGCTCCTGCATCAACTAGGGCCATAACTACCACAATATAAAGAGGGTTAGGAGCTAATTAATTCAGTGTTGAAACTTGAGATTTTAAATAAATATGCTACAATTGAAATATAAATCAATACTATGATGCCACTCTTTGGATGTGTTATCCACCAAGTTGCACTAGGATGGACTTGCAGTTGAGTCGCCAAAGATTGAACATTCATATGTTCAAAATCAGAGTTCAGAAGTCCAGCCGGTCAATTTGACCACCCTTTTTTCGCATTTCCATCCCCTGTGGGGCATTGTAATAAGATGAAATTAGCATGATGATTTTGTAAAAGGATTGGCCTCCTAAGACTTGATCATGAGTACATACTCTAGAGTGTTTTTTTTTCACTTGTTAATTATTTCTTGCCTGAAATTCATTTTAGGCGAGTTATAATTTCTAAGTTTTTTCACTCACTACCTCCAAAGCTGGAGTGTGTACTAATGGTTAGGGCCTAGCTTGGAAAATCCAAGTCTAGTGTCTAAGTTTATATTACCATGCTAGGTCATCAATTTTGAGTCATATGGAAATTGCGCTAAGTCCCCCCTAGGTTTTTAATGTTTTGAGTCAATAAAAAATTTCACGTAAAACGGGATATTTTAATTGTAATTTAGTCATATGTTAGAAAAGTGGTACTAGGAGGCATTATATGCCTTGGGGGTATTCGTTTTTGGACTTAGAATACCCACTTTACCTAAGTGCCCACTTTTGTGCATGAAATTACTAATTAGTGATTTTAATCACTTAAAAATTAATTTTGCTCACAAAAGTCAATAAAAGACATAAAAAATCAGAAAAATCAGCAAAGGTTATTTTTTTGGGAAACATGTCAGGGACATGTTTTCACTTAACTCATCCTCTCTTAAGTTCATTAGGAGATACTATCACTTGAGATTGAGTTAGAAGTTGAGTTGGGCATGTGAGTTGTCATTTGGGAGGAGATCCCAAGAGAGGGTGCACTCTCCCTCCGTCATGTGGCACATTCTCCAGTAAGGGCACACATCCCAAGGAGTATCCCACCTCCTTTGGGCCATGTGTCGCCCCTTCCATTCATTTACTACCTCACATGTGGTGCATTTGTTTGAGATTGGGAGTGGTGTCATTCACCAACTCTCCTCTTGGCTCACACCCTCTTCCAAGTGGTGCGCCCTCCCTCATTGGGATCTTCACCCAATGTTGTAAATATTGAAGCACTCTCTCCCATTGCAAGCTAGTTGGAGCTTGGGAAGTATTTGCTGTTGTAATTTTGCTATTGTATCATCTTTCAAGATTGGAATAAAAGGCTTTGGAGGTTACATTGGTGTGTCAAGTTTCATGTGTGGAATTCCTATGTCAAAGTGCTAAATTGTGAGGTATAATTTGCTTTTGTGCTCTTGCTTTAATCGTTAGTTTGTGTCCTTCAATTGGAGTTGTCTCTAAGTAGGGTAAGATTAGAAGAGCTAGGTTGCTTTATAATCTTCTCGCTTCTTTACATTTGATTGTTTTATATTGCATACTCATTCTCTTTTAAAGCATCTTGTGTAGGTAGCACCATTCTATTAACAATTTCTTTGGCAAGAAGTCTCTAAGTTTGTAGGTTCTCACACTTGAAGAGGAGGTTGGGCTTTGGTTGCACTTGCCTTTTTCTTCAAGATCTCAAGAAGACTTAGTCTCTCTTTGATCCATCAAGAAGACCCCACATTGCCCAAGGATTCCAAGGATTTCAAGATCTTCCTTCTCTCTTTCTCAAAAAGCAACATAATTTCCTTTGGTTACTTTATTTTGCATGCAAGTATTTGAATCTGAAAATTAAGATTAAATCTTTAGTTTCTTACTTAGCATGCACAAGGTAAACTAGATCCAATTTTGTACTTAAACTTTTTTATCTAAAAGTTTAGATCTAGTATAGGAAAAAGTCCTCTTTTATCAAGCTTTTCTTCTAAATTTTTAAAGGACAAAAGATAGTCTTTTTCTAAGAGTTTTCATCAAGTTAAATTTGGTATCTAAGTGCTTCTAATTTGCTGCTCTTAAAGATTAGTCAAAGATCTTAAGGAAGCAAGCTTTCTAGCTTGTTTTCCTTAGTTCAATTTGCTAGTTTGTGCCTAGTTTTCTTTCCCCTTAGGGGGATTTGTGTCTTGTGGTGTGCTTGTTCAATTTCCTGCAACTCTTTCAATTTTGCAACTCTCACACCTAAGGAAACATAAAATTCATCATAAAATTTATCACAAGCACTACAACACTTAGTTTAAGCTTCAATTTCATAGTTAGCTTAGTCTAGATTTCATTTTGGTTAGTTTAAGCTTCAATTTCATAGTTAGCTTATTCTAGATTTCATTTTGGCAAACTAATTTTTAATTGCTAGATTAGCCTTCTTTTTTGCAATTTCAATTTCCGCATTTCAATTTGGCAAATAAACCCATCCCCTTAGCTTCCCGGTGTATGCTCTGAACCCTTGCGAGTTTAGCTCGACCTGGGGAACTCATCATAACTGGGGCTGGTCAGTGTGGATCTAGTTTAATTTAGGGAAATCTTTAAGACTCTATTGCTTTCTTGGAAACACAAGAGGGTTTCTGTAAGAAATCCGACTGGAATTTTGAGATTTAGGTTCTCCTTGTTGGATCTCCCACATTCTTTTGAGTTTGTGTGCAAAATCAGAGGGATACTCTCCCTGTTGGATATTCAACAAGCTCAACCTCCATTCTAAGGAATAACCTCTTAGAGGCCACATCTAGAATAACTTTACTTTTTAGTAACACCTTGCACACATTGCATAAGTCACTTTCATATAAACATTAATCAATTTTAATCGAAAATTTAAAAGGACATTTACATGACAATCTTCATCTCAACAACGTTACACATATCTCAATATTTGGCACTGGTCTCATTATTTTACTTTTAAGCCATTTACTTCACGTATTTATATTTGCAAAGCATTTCCATTTTTCTTGAAGTATATCATTTGCTTATTTACTTGCAAGTATCAATATCTATTTATGCAAGTATCTCTTTGATTGAATATCTTTTTCATAAGCATTTGTAGTGAATGAATGAATGATATATGCTGCTAGTGTAGATCTTCTTATTGTTATATTGTTCTTGTTGCAATAAACTCCTAGATTCAATTTTCTTTAACTTAGATTAGAAGCCATAGATTATTTTCTTTAGGGACTACCCCCCTTGGCTTTGCTAGGAGTTGGCCTAGACGGAGGAGTCGATGATCAAGTGACAACACCTTGATTCGAGACTTGCCCCCAAGGACACACCAAGTGGATTGAAGATTTCTTCCATGTTCCCAAGGTGTGTATAAAGGCGGTAACAAGATGAAGAAACAAGTACCTTTTACTGCACAAGAGTGATATCTAATCACATAAACCAAGAGCAAATGATATACTTGAGTTACCTCTTGATTATATGCTGTAAATTGGACCAGCTTGCTACTGTTTACAAATTCTAGAATCTGATATATGATAAATAACAAAGAAAATGCAGATTTTGGGTGAGGAAAAACACCCCAAGAGTGCCTAAAAGCACTTGTAATGATAAGTCTTGGGTTGTTTGGCTAGGGAAATGAATAAACTATATAAAAAACAACCTAACAATGAATGATTGCAAATATAAATGAATAATAACCATGCAATTAGCTCGAACTTGCAAAAGAAAGTGGTGAACCCCCCTAGGGTTTCACCAAAAAACTCCAAAGTGTAAAATAACAACTATGAAGCACTTAAGAGATGAATTTCACCATTAGAAAGTGTTAGATATCCTTTATAAACAATTCACAAGTCAAATATAAGCTAGGGTTGGGTTAGAATCCACCTTTTAAGGTTAAACCCTAGCTTTAGGGTTTGACCAATTCCAATTCTCTTTGCTGCAATTTAATTTCCAGAATTGATAAACCTCTTAAATCAGCCCACAAAATGTTAGATAAAACCTTTAAGCACAAATTTGTGGGGATACTTTTCCCTATTATGGTTAAAGATCAATAATTTACCATAAACCCTTAGACAAAAATGTCTAGAAAATAAAAATAAACCGTTAACTTTGCACTAGACAACGAATAAATATTTTTTGACGGTATATCATTTGTATTTTTTTGTATTTTTATATTTTATATGTCGAAAGAAAATAATTTGAATTTTTAGGGTTTTTTGTGGTTTGTTGTTGGGAGTTAAGCTTAGTGCCTTGTCTCCACTTAGGGTTGATAGGGTCAATAAGTATGACCCTCTAAGACTTGGTTATTCAATGTTTATGGATTAGAGTGGGAGACTACTGCCTCAAGGCTAGTAGTCCCTTGTCTAATCAAGACAAACCAAGGCCCTACAATAATGGTTTCTTCAAGGGAATAGCCTTCACCAACAAGATCAACAAAAGACTTGAAATAATACTTAAAACCCTTGCCAAGGAGTTTAGAACTAATCAAGACAAGAGATAAGTACTTACCAGATCGTTTTAAGGAAGATGGATGAGATACAAACCCTAGACGTCCTCCTTCCAAGTAGCTGTGCAACTCCTCAATGTATTGATCTTGCTTGTTTTGGTAGAAACTTGAACATTCACAATAGTCTTTGAAATACCAAGAAGAATAACCAAGAAAGAAAGAGCTCCAAGAATGTAATGTCCCCATTTTTGGGTTCTCTTGCTTCACAAATGGAGATTAGTTTCGAGGTTTATGTCAGCTTGATCAGAGGGGTAAATTGATGTTACCAGTGAGCTCAGATGGTTTAGAGGAGTTATATGATGCTTTCAAAGGTTCTTTTATCATCTTTCATCATCGAGATCACTTCTGCACAGTTAGATTTCGATTCCGCTGCATTTCGATCGTTCTTGTAATTTGGGAGTAATATTGAGCATTATTTAATGGATTTCACTAAGGTTGTCATTTTAATAAATTATCTAAGAGGGTCACCTTGGTGTAATAGCTTGTTGGAACCAAGATGAAGAACTTTAAATGTTGGGAGGATGAAAAGTGACTTCCAGTGCCCGGAAATGTTTTAAAATCATTTTTTGGAGTTAAAAGGGTGTTATAAAGTGACTTTGGAGAAATATTAAAGATAAATTAAAAAGTCACTTTTTATATTATTTAATTGAGGGGAAAAAGGGTAAATGGTGTATAAAGGAGAATTAGGAGCTCATTCTCTCATTATTCATGATCATTTTCTAAAATTTGGATTTTGGAGAGTTCTTGTAGCTTGTTGGCTTTGGAGCCAGAAACTCTCGAGCAGATTGGGTTAGGTGGTGAAACTATCCACCCTAGCTGATCAGAAAGAGAGATCACTTAGATCTCTCATAGTTATTCATCGTGGAGGAGAAAGATTAATTAATTTGCTAGATTGTGGGCATTTTCAAAGTTTTGGTGTTGTTTGTGGAGGTATCAATAAAGGGCGGGGGCACTAATTTTTATCAGATCGTGGAGTTTGGAGAAAGTCAGTGCCCTTTATCTCAGCTTGTGGAGTTTAGAGAGAGTCGTGGTCATCATTTTCAGCTCGTGGCAGAGGGAAAGGGGCCATATCCAGAGTTTTAGAGGCGGTCCAGGCATGGTTATCAACAGATCAGAAGGTGAACAAATCAGATTCTAATTGCTGAAGTATTTATGCTATTATATCAGATTAGATGAGTGCTGCTACAACACATTTATTGTTGGCCAAAGTCTTCTTTACAGGTCAGAAATATATCAGATCATGGTGTTACCAGGGGGGCTTCTACAACACATTTAATGCTGTCCAAATCATGTCATTCTCAGGTCAGAAATAGTTAATAAATCTGACTGTGTTTGCTGAGTATTTCTGTGTTACAGTTTTGGGCATAAGGTTGTAAGCATTACATTGAATGTCCTTGTTGCTTATTGGTTTTTCAATACAATAAAACCCCCGTTCAGGATTAAAAATAATATATATATATATATATATATATATATAACAGGTCTGTGATGGCTGACTTATTTTCTGATATAACAGTTTAGATGGGGTTATCATTATTGGAAATAACTGTATTTGCTGTTTGGTTCATGGTTGATTGCAAATAAAAGCCTTTTTGTGCAAAATTCATGTGGATTGTGTGCAAACCATTTGACAAAAGTCCAGAACCAACAATAAACACTAAAACATATCAGCAACCTAAAGGCGAGTTAACTGTTTGATGAAAGTCCTGTACCAAATAAACATAATCATAGCAGCAGTCAGTAAGAGGGGTTAATACCAGTGTTGCCAGAGTGTGGGAGCGAAGTGGGAGC
>JZKD02S0161352.1:773542-802175 GCA_000966675.3 Picea glauca
CGATTTGACTGGTAAAGTCTACGAAGGTATACATACCCTACCCCCCTCTGGATTTGAACCTATGACCTCTTAAGAGGAAACACATGTTCTTAACCATTAGGCCCACTCAGGCTGTGTATATATATATATATATATATATATAATGCTTTTCCTTGATAACTTTTATACTTTAATAAAAATCAATTCAATATTACCTTTACAAAAAATTTCAATCGCTTCCTTGAAAAAACTTATATACTAACCTTCCGACTTTACTTCATCTCACTTCGAATGGGCTTTTTTTGAATTTTAATTAGAACCTTTGAACCTTGTATAGCCTTTCACTTCTTGTAATTCCTTTAAATACTTCCAAATATATGTTGGTGTTTGTAAACCCTCGTATCTTATACCAAATTCATTCATATATATTCCTAAATTCGTTTATTTATGCATATAATGAGCCTTCAAAAATGGAGTCACGGTTTGACTTGGGATGGCACCTTAGCACTTTTAATTTAATTTATTTTTATTAAATGGCAACCTTTGTTTAAATATCAAACCGATGGCTACACTATATATTAAAACACTTGAAAGGTGGTACAGTTATCCTCGACAACCACGACTTGTACAGATGCTGCAATTAATTCATGGATCGAATCTAGACCAAATCTGTACGGCAGAATTGCTACGGCATGGTACACAATTGGATCCCGAGCGGTCGAAGTACGGATGATGATGATTGAGTACGACATTGCAGAAACTCAACGGGTGTACGGCTGAATTAATTGATTACTTGTACGGAAATGTCAGCTGATAATTAATTGTACGGACCAATCGATTAATTGAATTTGTACGGATGGCAGATTCTTATGAAATTGTTGTGATATATCCATCGTACGGACTTACAAGCTATACAAAAGACTGGCCTTGCCGCTATGTACGGGTTCCCTGTTTTCTAATCACTGAAGCTATCCCCGTTTCTTCTTATTTTCTATGCTTTATTGCCATCCGAATGGTATTTTCTCCAACAGAATTTCTGATTTTTTTTTTGCTTTCAAATTCTTTGCAGCTATGCTATTTGTAGTGAACTGATCTTATTCTTCTCTAGAATTTCTGAACTGATACCACTGTAATAATTTTTTTTGTTTGTGGAACTGTTGCGAGCGATTGATTCCCACAAACTTCAATGTACAACGGTGAAAACTTCACGTTGCAGTGGAAAATTTTAGACTTCAAAGTTCAAATGGCCAAGGGCCAAGTTTTGGTCACAGACCCAATCAATCAGAAAAACTCTGAAGATTTTTCAGTGTGGCTAGAAGCCTATATGGCCAATGGCAGGGATCAGAAAAACGAGGCTCTGATAGCAATTGTGACCACCAAACCTGGCTCACCAATTAAATATCCAAAATGTTTGGAATATAACCATTAGGACAATAAATAATATATATAATTGTATGAGATTGAATAAGATGATTGATTTCAAATGAGGGCCCCGTATATATACTTAGGTGGGAATGCCCTTTCATTAATAGGCACGTCCTTTGAGACATGTCCTTTCATTATTACTAGTTTTTACTTATTAATTATTATTTAATGATATTTATATTTATATTTGTTACATAGATGTAATATTTTATTGTATTCCTTGGAGAACTAATGGATCTGGAAAAACAATTACTTTTTTATTGTAAGAGGAGTTGAGCTCAAACCTATATAAGGGTTTCCTCTCTCCCTCATTTGGCATAGTTGGATTTGGGGAGCTCTCCCCGTTGAGTTTTTGTTGAAGATCTTGAAGGCAATGGAATGCTAGAAGCTTTTTACTTGTGGCATATGTTCTTGGGGTCAATATTGTTGAATACCAATGTTGGAGGTCACTTGCATCAAGGATGTTTGACTGGCTGAAATGATATGGGTAACATTTGTTCCTAATTAAGAAGATAGGTCCCTAACTAAAAAGACTTTAATTGTGATTCATTCCGCTTTTATTTATCTGTTTCTATTGTTGGTAATATAATGTAGCATCCTTTATCTTAATTCAAATTTGCTGGTATATTTATGTTTTCCATTTGTATATTTATATTTACAGCCATCTAAAGCAAAACGTCTAGGGTTTTCGAGCTGATTTTTCACTGCTGATTTTTTTGATTTTGTTGGTAAATTAAACCCTAATTTAACCTAGTATTTAGCCCTATAATTTACTGGATCATTTTATGATAAAAAACTATTTTCTTACTACTGAAAATTGACTATTTTACTTCTGTCATAAATTTACTGCTGCTGGAAATTGATTGTTTTACTACTGTCAGACAATTACCACTACTGAAAATTGATTATTTTACTGCTGTTATACATCAATTACTGCTGAAATTACATGCTTTACTGCTGAAATAATCTATATATTATTAGAGATCCATTATTTTACTACTGTAATAATTTTCTTACTGCTGTTATCACTTTATTTACTGCTGATACTTCTCATATTTTTTGCAAGTTTTACCTCATCTTTAGACCTTTTCTTCATTTCTAGTGTTTGGGGACCTTACGGAACTCATATTTGACTTGGAAAAGCTCTCTTCTGGGTTTGAATCCTCTACACTCAAAATCTGGAAATTGTTTGATCTCACCACCTCTCATTGACTTTGCTTATCTTTATCTTGGTGGTAGTGTTAGTAGTCACCCCAAGGGGCCTTAGACTTGATTGTGTCTTGTGTAGGGATTTTAGGAAGCTATTGGGGAAGCCTCCCTTGTGTTGGATACTATTCCTACACTAAAGAGAGGGAAGTTGTTGCCTAGGTGACAGTGGTGACATCTTCTATGTTCCACTTGTCTTAGTGCCTTGTGAAGGCTTTGCACTTGGTGCAAGATTGTGTGGTAACCTCAAAGCCTATTGTGTGGAAAAATCTAAAGTTTATACTTGAACTTTCTTTTGATGAGTATACATGCTCATCTAACGACTCCACAACAAGAGAACCCAGGGCTTGAAAGTACCGGTGAAAGAACTTTTTAGAGGTACTCTAATCCTCCTAAGGTTTATAAGAGAAGAAGAGTTCCTCCAACTTCTCCTTATAAGAACTCTCTTTTCCAATCTTCTTGTAGTAACTCCAATGGCTTTGCAACCATGGGTTACCAATGACTACAAGGCATTAGACATGTCCAGAATTCGAGTTTTCCCTCATAACATGCCTGACAAATTTGATAAATGGTTACCCAAGTTTTCTCGGAACAATGTCAGTACTGCTGAACAACACATATCCTCCTTCTGTGGTGTGTTTAAACATCATCTTGTCCCTAATGAAGCTGAAGATGTAGTTATGAAGCTTTTCTCTATATCCTTGGAAGGAGAGACAAGATCATAGTATAACAATCTACCTGAGAAGAGTATTAACTCTTGGAAAGCTCTCGATGAATCTTTTATGAAGAGATGGGCCATAAGAAAAGACGGTAGATTTTTGTTAAACCAATTCAATGAGATCAAGAAGAAAGACAATGAATTCATGAAGGAATTTGACCAAACATTTGATGATCTTGTGAAACAAATACCTAATGACCTTAAGCCAAGGGATGGTGCCATTCTCTTACAATATACTAATACTTTTGATGGGCAATTTGGCTTTATGCTTAGAGACAAATTCCCTGAGAACTTTGAAAAGGAAAAAGAATTGGCCTCCAAGATTGAGGAGAACATGTTAGCATCCAAGGTAGAAACTTTTCACGCTCCAAGGGCAAAGGTTGAAGCTAGACCGAGGACGATGGACAATGCTAACCCTAATCCTGATCTAGTAATGGCTCTTGCACAAAAGTTTGATCAAATGACGATTGAAATTTTGAACTCCGAAGCTAGTATTATGGATAGGTTAACCATCTTGGAAAAAGAAAGGAGCCAAAATCAAAATCATCTTCCTAGACCTCAATTCAACAAGATTCGACAACCTAGGTGACCTCCTCCTGAGCCACGAGTTCCTAATACTTGTGCACCTTCTGATATGATCAATCAAGAAGACATCCCTTGATGCTTGCCTTACAATGAGTGTCATAGAGAATGGGAGTGCCCTAGAAATTAAGTCCATGAAGAAAGTGAAGGTCCTAATAATTGTGAATGCATGAACCTTGTTGAAGACATGGATCCCATATATGGTTTCCATGGACAAACTTACATTGTTACAAGTAAGGAATTAGAGAAAATCAAGCATAAGAGTAGGGATGCTGCTAGGATAGCAAGTTTAGAGATGTTGAATCTCATGAAATAAGAATCCAAGAGAAGCTTAGGAAAGAGAAATACATACAATATTCTAGAAGAAACAAAGCACTTGTAGCTCCTCAAGCCAATGATTCTCAATCTCCTCCTAAGTTGACTAGCAATCCTTTGCCTTCGAATATTGGCCCTACTCCATCAACATCTTGTAAGAATGATGATATCCAATTAAATTTTGATGTGACACATGTTTTAGCCAAGATCAATTTCCATGTACCCCTCAGTGAATTGACCAAGATCCCTTCGCAAATGGATAAAATAATAAAGTTTCTTATCTTGGAACTTGAAGACCCTCCTATTGTATTACAAACAAATGACTATCGTAGAGATAATGGGGGACACCCACCTTTCTTCATCACCTTGGTAGTAAATAACCTCCTCGATAATTGTATGTTAGACTTTGGGGCTTCCACCACTGCGATGTCGTTAAAGGTCATGATTGAATTAGGGTTAAAAATCAAAAGACCAAACAAGAATGTATGCATGATTGATTCAAAAGAAATCAAAGTATGTGGTTTGATTAAGGATCTTAGGGTTTATTTAGCTGCTTATCCTGATATTTCCATATTAATGGATGTTGTAGTCATTGATGCACTTGATGCTTGGGGAATGCTATTGTCTAGGAAGTGGGCTGCAACTTTGGGTGGTAGTCTCCAAATGGATTTATCCTATGCAACCATCCCAACTGGATATGGAAACTATGTCACTCTGTATAGGCAGCTCGTGGTTAGAAACCAAGTAGAAGATCCTAATGTTCCTTTGAATGAATATGATTCGAGTGATGATGAATTTGATGAACTAGAGAAATGTGCAAGAAATAATGGAGAAGATCATTATGGAAGACCTATTAATTACGAGGAACCAGTCATTCCCTCACCTAATCTTCATTGATCTCCAGAATTTGCTATGTTTCCTTTTGCTTGTCAAGAAAGCATTGATGATGTTTTCTCGCTCAAGAATTGCCTAGAACTACCCCAAAACAAGAATATTATACAAACTTAGAAGGGAAAACCTTGACCACATTTTTCACCAAAGACTTGGGGTTATGTAAGGATAACCAACCTGACAATGATAGTTGTTGTCCTAATGATATGTATTGCTCACAAGATATTTCAAATTTTGATCATCCAATTAATGATGGGAAGAAGGTTTTGAGGGAAACAATTTATCAACACATGAAGAAGGATGAGCCTAGAAGGCATGCTTTTGATCAAACATGAATAGATTGAGATAGAACCAAAAAGGAATTTGATTATGTAGGAAAACAATTTGAAGAAGGAGATCTTGTACTCTTATGGGACAAGGAAAAAAGAAAGCCAAGTATTCATTAGAAGTTTTGTAGTTTGTGGCTTGCCCTTTATAGAATTAAAATAAAGATTGAGAAGAACTCATTTTACTTGACCAGTCCCGATGGAGAGAGGTTATATGTATCAATTAAGCTCCTTAGTCCCGAGTCCCTAGTCTCGAACCGACACTTGATTTGGTCATACTTAGACTAGTCTAGTTTAGGGCATGTTGTGTGTCTTATTGCATCTTGTTTGTGTTGTATTATTTTACTTGTTTTCATTTATTGATTGATCATATGCACTTATAGTTAGTTGAAATTTTTCTCTATTCTGTATCACTTCATGATTATTTTTAATGTCTTTATTCTTTTTTTCCATATACCGGGGGGACTGTATCCCTGTGCTCATCTTGATTGATGCTCTTATGTTAGAATGTAGCAAGATTTTTTGGTTTGAATCGTTGATGCAAAGTGCAGGCCTCAGAGTACCAAAGATTGTTGAGGTTCTCATGCTCTCTACGGTGAGCACATGTCCTCATGTTGGAGCCAGATGTTACCCCCCCACTTCTAGGGTCACTAGAAGAGAAATTGTTTCTTCATGATTGACATTTCAAACAACAGATCTGATGATGATGTTCCAGATTCTCCACAAACAATTGCCCATAGATGCCTTCCGTCCATGCTCAACTCAGTTCACTCATATGATATGGTTCCTTTATACACTTAGGTACATCGTTCTGACTCTTCATATCGAGTGATAATGTTAATACTTGAGGCATGAAAATGGTGATCATTGGCTGATTTGGATAACGGATCATGATGCTTTGAAGTTATGCTTTTTGCCTTGTTTGACCTTGGTGGCCATTATCATTTTCTATTCAAGTGTTGTCATGCTTAGGAAAAGTTGTACTACTGAGGGTCCTTAATGGGGGTAATGTGTCCATATCCCTTGTCAATAATAATACATTCCATCTGTCACCTATCCGTTGTCCTTTCTTTTGGGCTGGGTGTTACATGTACTCCATGTTATCGCACAAACTGTCGCTTGGGCAAAGCCAACCACAAGTGTCACTAGTGCGACACAACTGGGAGAAAGAATAACTGTCACCTTAGCATTACTCCCCTCGTTTTAGTGATGAATGATTTAACGACAAGGGAGGCTTCTCGGGTGACCTCAAGGGAAAAGAGAATGAAGATTAAGGAGTTTTTGAAGATCCCTATTTTGGTCACTAGATGAAGAGGTCTAGGGCTTGAAAAAGGAATGCCTTGGGAAAAGATATGAGCTGAGCTTGAAAAGTACCTGCAAAACCAATGTTAGAAAAGCTATCCCAAGATCCAATATCATGTAAAGTAGCCTCAAAACACTAGGGAAAACAACAAGAAAGCTTGCTGTCCCAAAATTGCAGCAGACTGAAGATTATATCAACAATGAAAAAATAATATCTGCAAGAAATTACCATCAAAATCACCAACAAATGATAGCAAACGAAAGCTTATGAATAGTAGACAATATTCCAATGTTTAAACCATAGTTACCAGAAGCGCCCCCCCGCTGCGGTGCCCGAAAGCCCGTTTCGAGCGCGAGTGCCTAGGAAGCTTGCCTTGGAGCACGCTTCAAAATTTCGGAAGCATGCCCTGGTCTTCTAAAGGTCACTCCCTGCCAATTTGGAAGTGCCACACTTTCGGAGGTGCTTCAAAAAATTTGGAGCGCGTGCTTTGCTGAGGGACTCGGATGCTTCGGTGCAGAAGCAAAAAAAGTCACATTTTTTTATAATTTTTTTTTATAATTTAGGAAAAGGGTGGGTCCTACCCTAGGCTTAGGGTTTAGGGAAAATAAATGAGGAGAATATTGGAGCTATTCCCCCTCCATTCTCCTCATTCGTTCATCTATGTTCAAAATGGTTATATGACAACATTAGAAAAAATGGTTATATGACAACATTAGAAAAAATGGTACCAGATGAGGAGTGTGACACCATTCAGAGACAATTGAGGCAGTACATCCTTAGCCATGGTGCCTTTGGGATGAACCTTGCAATTAGAGATTGAGGGAATTTGAATTCTCTCGAGTGGTGGAACATGCATGGCGGTGTTGCCCCAAAGATGCAACGTTTGGCAACATGGGTGCTTTCATAGGTGGTGAACACTTCTTTTGTAGAGAGGTGTTTGAGCACCTAAAGTTTTATCCATAACGTCAAAAGAAACAAGTTGAATGTAAACCGGTCAGAGAGCTTGGTTTAGGTTCATGACAACTTGCGATTGTTGTCCCATTATTGTGAGGAGGCGAAGATGGATAAAAACTTGAAGCCTTGGAACAACAATCTAGAGGAGTATAATTTGGAGGATGGAGTATTGCTCTTTTGGATGATGATGATCTTGTTGAGATGCCAGCCCCATCCACTTCCATGGTCCCCATGTCCAGGACTCCAGGTACAGCACTAGGGGCTTCATCTTCACTTTCGTCATGGCCGTATACATCTATTTCTGCACAGTTTCATCCTTCTCAAGAGGCTCCACTACCACCACAAGGAGGCCCACACAACAATCATGGTGGTGGAAGGAGGATGGGATAGTTGTTTGATGTTTGTCGTTTTTCAATACTTTATATGTCATAGTCTATAGATGATAGATTCATAGTATTTAGGAACTAGTTAAGTTTAAAGATTAAAGTTTATTGTTTTGGACCTTTCATTCTTCATAATTTAGTGCAAATGGCCTATTTTGTAAACATAACTATTTGGTCATGGCTCATGTTATTGTTAATAGTTGTTGGATTATGGATAACTGATTTCATTCCTTAAGTTAATGGTCTACTTTCTATTATATGGCTTAAAAATTTGTATGTTGGTTTGTAAGTTTGTAATTGCTAGAATCTAGATGGTTGATGCTCGAATGATTAATCATTGATGTACTATGGATGCCATTTCTATCTATATTAATGTGAAAATATGCATGGTTTCATATATTCTGCAGCTAATTTGTCTTCCTGCATGTTTTTTTTTAATATAGACGCAATCTATCTATCTATATATATAACATGCGCTTCGGAGACGCTCCCGCTTCGGAGATTTTTGGAAAATGACGTTCAGACTCTCCCACTCCACACTCTGGCAACATTGGTTTAAACCACAACATTGACGGTTGAAATGGGCTATAAGTAAATGTTATCAGAAAAATATAATCAGCCCTAGATGGCTGTAGGAAACATTTGCTACAGCAGCAAGAATTCACCACAGAAATCAGAAAATAATAATTCTAATCATAGCCCTTGATTTCTAGATCACTTTGCAATATTCAAGCACAAAATTCTGCGGTAAATTAGTTTGTAAACAAGAGTAGGAGAGAGGGTTTGTTGTAGCCCTAATGGCTGTAACTTAAAAGTTATTACAACAGTAAGAAAACCTTCAAGAACTCTAGACTTGTTAGCATGAGATGATATCTTAGAGCATGAACAATTCATTAAAAACTTAAATGATTTCAAGAGAGCATTAATCATGTTTTCCAATGCACTAGTGCCTTATCTATTTGGGCAAGTGGAGTCACAACATTAACAAGTTAGGATGGCAAAGAAAAAGAGACTTGAACCTTGAACCCAAACACTTATGAGCCTGTTGCCGTCCTTATACACACTTGCAAACATGGACTAAGTCTCGATCCACCTAGTGTGTCCTCGAAGACACAATGTCTAAGTTCAAGCCCGCTATCACCTCGACTTGAACTTCTTCCATCTAGGCTTACTCCTAGGGAAGCCAAGGGGGGTAGACCCTAGTTACTATGTGAGTTAAAAGATTATGTCTAGTAGTTAATTTTAATTGATTAAAGGTTGAGGGAAAATCTAGCCTGTATGAAAGGCAAACATTGCAAAGTGCAAGATTTCAATGAGAAGCAACCCTTTTCCTAAGTCAACTAAGACTAATGCCTAAGGTTGGGTAATGGGGTCAACTAAAGTTACAAAGAGATTAAACTTTACAAAGGATTACAATTAGATACAAAAGAATTACTTTACACAACAATTGAACAAATAAATGATACAACTATCTATAAAAAAGAATATAAAGAATGCTAAAGATACAACAACAATATACAACTATCAAAAAAGGAAATAAACAAGCACTAATTAAACTAATTTGACTTGATTTGTGTAGGGAAAGGAAAGAGTATTCAAGAGAAGATCACCACAACACAACAAGCCAACAACCCAAACAATGAAGTTCCTCCACAAGATGCGCAACTTCAAGGGCGATTAAAGATGAGTGCAAGATCAACAAAAGAGCCTCCAATGGGCAAGTGCGCAACCTCAAAGGACTAAAGATAAAGCAAGTAAAAGCCTCCACAGGCAAAATATGCACAACTATTAGTTAATCATCCACAATGCTCAATAAAATCGTATGTAAAGTAACTTAAAGTGAAATGCTTGCTCAAATTATAGAGCATAAACCATAAAAAGATTATGAATTAAACCAAGGTTGATGTAGATAAGTTTTAGGATTGATTAAGTTAGTTAAATGAAGTGTGAATCCTAAAACTAAGTGACTTCCCTAGAACTCTCCTCGCTTATACCAAAAGGATTGTTGGGTGCTCAATAAGTGAGGCAAACAAGGCCACACCCTAGCTCCACAGGTCAATCTGGGGAACAAAGTACTCAAACAAGGGGGACACCTAGTGCTGTGAGACCATCCTTGATCTAGCATCCCAAGTTTTTTCCTTAAGTCCCTTTTTAGATAGCAAAGTTGGGACAGTTAAATGTGCTCTAATTAAACTAGATAAATTGAAGCCTTATGGATCTAAGGTAAATTGAAACTTATGAATTATTGAGTTAAGGTGGGTTAAGTGCTTGCAAGTAAAGTAAAGTAAATTGCTTAAACTTGAAAGAGATTAAGAGATTGAACTTGAAAACAAAGCAAATACTTGACAAGAAAGATATAGCTTGAAAAACACAAGTAAGTTACTATGCCTTCACGGCTTAAGCAATGAAACAAAAAGAGCTTCTAAGATTTAAAGATAAACCATAAACACAAGCACTAGAAGCAATAAACCACACTTATCACTTAGCCTTATGATATAGGATGGTTGGCTTGACCAAACTCTTTCCTAGGTGTAGGCAAACAAATAATGAATGAAATGACTTGAAAATAAACTAATTCTAGCCACACAACCTTGTCTTAAGGACAAGTGGGGCAAACTAAAAATGAAAAGACAATGCTGAAAATAAAATTAATTAATTAGCCTTACGATATAGGATGGTTGGCTTGGCCAAATTCTTTCCTAGGTGTAGGCAAACTAGAAATTAAAAATGCAGAAATTTAAGAACTTTTAGAGAAGGCAAGCCCTAGAGACTCTCTTGGGGCTTGCATACAATGGATGAAAGAAGAAGAAGAAATGTTGGGAATATGTTACCCTAACTTAGGAGGTTAATATTTGACTTGTAGATGCCCCAAATGGGCTGTAATCCCTCCCAAATATCACCAACCTGCAAAAAATCAGCAAGCAAAAATTGCTGGAAACGCTGCAAAAGTGACAAAAAACTTGTGAAAATTTCTATTGTAAAACCTAGAAATTTTATGTGTAATTTCAACAAGTTTGAAGCATAGAAATGACCTATCCTAACATGTTAGTATGCCAAAATATTATGGAAATGAACAACAATAAGAAACATAAAATTTTAGAGGGTAAATGTGGGTGAAATGGAAGATTTCTAGATCTGAAATCTTCTATTAAAACCCTAGGAAACCTTGCCAATCTTCAATGCTAAGCTACAAGAAACAATAGGAAGTGAGTAGATCTAGATATTAAATCAAAATACTTTGAAATAACTAAATAGATGCGTTGAGGAAAATATATGAATTTATCTTACTCAAGCATTTTCGAATCTTGCTTGGCTAAGGAAAGATAGTTGGGAATATTAGCTATGTTTATAGCCTCAAAATGTATTTCCTAATCCACAAGTATTAATTACAAGGGCTTAGGCTGATTTAAAAAAAAAAAATGTTGCAAAATATAGCATTTTTATGTAATTTTCTGAATATAACAGATTGCAGAAAATAAATGTGGAGAAAAAATACCAAGTCACAGATTAACACAAATGAGACAGAAATCAATCACTTTATTTTATTCCAATAAATCAAAAGTATCCTTCTCTTACAAAAATACCTGTGGGCGCATGGACCAAGGTCAAACTTAGAATTCCCTGATGAAAACCATACAAAAGGACTTTGATAAGAAGTAAAAACTGAACTTTAAACTCTGGATCAACTTGCCACAGACTGCTGCTCACTTGACTCTGCACAATATCCTTTATCAGTCATGAAACTCAATTCATAAACATACAAGTCTACATAGACTATCAAAGATAGATCGACACTTTTGAAACAACCATCTGAATGATATGATTCAACTTTGAACCTTGCTGTCTACAATAGGACCCTGCTGTCAAAGAGAGAATAAGGCCTTTAATGAATTGAAGAATGAATGAAAACTGAACTATCTCAATAAAACTCAAGAGCAAACCTTAGTATGATTTCTCCTTCTATTCTCCCCTTGTTCTTCCTTCTCATTTGGATTTTATGCATTCCAAATTAGTTGAAGTAGTTCCACTCCCTCATTTAGTTAAGTTAACTAAAACTTAACTAATCTTTAGTTTAGGGGAAATAATAATAATAATTAAGGGTCTTTTATTAAATAATAACTAAGTAGGTGGGAGTCGGGACCTCTTGTGGCTCCCATAATTATTTCCATAATTTGAAATTTAAATATCAGAAATATTTCAAATTATATCCAAAACATGTAAATATCCACAGTATCCCAAAAATAGTTTGCTGTCCAAAACTTTTTGCAGTCCACTGCCCTCAATAAATCAATTATAAACACATAATCAAAATCCATATTTTCCACTTTGAGAGGCAATTCTTCCTTTGTCACTGTTGTGCCGTTTGGACTTCCCAAAAATAGCCTTAGGTTGGGTGGAACCTTGAGGCTTGATCTCATTAAGGACATGGGCGCAGTTGTCCCTCAAGTGCATCTGAGAGGAAACTGACTTGGCTGAGTCACTTGAAGGAGAGGAGGGAGTGACAACAGCTTTACCTTTGTCAGGCACATGGTGAGCCTCAGTTTTGAGTTGTTTGCTTGCATGGGAGGACTGTATAGGTGAGTGTGCAGGGGCAATTTGAACATTTGGGTTTACAGGTGGAGGAGGAGGTAATGACAAGTTTGGCTGACCACGATGGTGGGAGACTGTTGGGTGAACAATCTCCTACCATCCATCATTCTCGGGAACTTCACGTTGCAAAGATACATGGGGAGGCATAGGGATACTGGGAAGATTTTGGGGCTGGAAGGGAGGCCTCTTTGGTCTAGGTTGGACTATCCCTTGCCCAATCCAATTAAAAAACCCAGCTTGAAAAAGCTGGTTCAACTCCTGAGGATCGACATCGAAGTGTATTGAGAATCTGGGCCTTTTAGGCCCTCTGTTCTAGTTTCCTCTGCCCCTATTGTTTCGACCATGACTTCCTTTGCTGAAGAAGCTCATCCTGTATGCAACAATTGTTAGCAACTAGCTCTTAACAAACCATACATGACATTCTCTTAATATGAAACAAAGTTTGGCTCATAAATTAACATAAGACCCATGCAATCCAATCCATAAAATTTATTTAATAATTGTCAAATGAACAGGGGGTGAAATAGGGTTCATGGGATATCTGAGGGGATTGTAATAAGCGAAAAAGTGATATCATGACAGGGAGTAAGAACACGATTACTGCTCGACAATTTATTAAATAACTGACTGTGCAAACAATATCAAAATATATCAGCTGCCATCTATCTCTGTGTCATTTTTTATCACTATCATATAGAGTTCAATTTTATTTTAGTGAATAGGGTGTGCAAAATGAATTTGGGATCGTGAGGGGATTTATAATGAGCGAAAAAGTGAGAAAATGAGAGGGAATTATACGGATACTGTTCATAAAATAAATTAAATCAAACAACAATCATAACTCTGTTTCAATTTCAATCCAAAAACATCCACTTCCAAGACCAAGATCCTTGAACTGTTTCTTAATTTCATACAGATTGCTTGTTGTATTCAATAAAACAATTTAATTTCCCAGAATTCTTCAATTTATAACAATTTGTGTATTCTATATACTGACTATGCAAACATTTCCAATTCCACAGTAACAATATACTGGTCTATATAATTTTGTAATTTTTTTGGTAAAGTGTTTGTTTTCTATATGACCATTAAGGAAAGGTTATATAGCATATATATTATGATGGTGTATTTTACTGTACTTTACTTAGAATAATGTGTTAGTGGTTAAATAAAGTGGCTCTAGTCATTTTATTACATCAAACGTGCTTTTACTTACATAATGGTGGTTGCTACCAACTTACGTCTCATTTATGAGATATCTCATTATGACACATTGAATAATATTCTCTCTCTACTTTTTGTGTAATAGTGCTAAGTGTGTATATGTGCTATTTTTAGAGCTGTTGGATGGTAGGAATCACATTTTCTAGTTTTTCTTGGCCTTGGATGTTAGGAGAGCTGCTAGACAACGACGTTCTTGGTTTTGGGCTTCTCTGTGATCGTACTTGTTGGTTCTTAGGGCTTGGTCTTTTCTCTTTATAACTTTCTCTCTTCTCCTTCTATTACTCTTCCTTCTTCTTAAAGTTCCTTTAGCGCTCAAGATATGCTCTCTTTTTCTTTCTATTGTATTGCTTTTGGAGATGCTTTAGCACTTGCGATGCTCACTTCTATCTTCTATTTGTTTTTTGTAGTCCCGTTGTCCGAGTTTGGCCACTAGTGGACATTAATATTTGAATTGAATTAAATTACATATAGTAAGATGTGTATGTACCATTATTGTATTTTCCAAGGTGCTTTCCAACAAACTGGTGTCTTCTGGCTGTAGAGTTTGATTGGTATCTTCTAAAAACGGTGGCTTGGAGGTTATCAGTAAAGTCCTGTACCATGATTATCTCCCATTCTTTACTGTGCAAAATACTGCAAAAATGTTAAGAAAGGCTTTGGCTAGGTTCATCTTATTGTAGAAGGCTTTTCTGTGGCGCAAACTCGCTAATGACAGAAATGTTTGTTCTTCCTTTGGTAAATTCTATCTGTATATGCTCCTACTTTACTATGCCGTAATGGTTGTCTCCTAAATCATTTCATATTCACATTGTTTCGTACTTGTTGAAATCAGGATTCCTGTAAATGTGTGCTCATGATTGTGTTATGATTATGCGAGAGAGATACCATTGTAGTTGTTTGGAAGATATCTTTGTAATCATATGGAGTTTGCTCTGAAGTAACATTTATGATTTTGTTTTTCAGTGGAAGGTAGCCGAGGTTTGCCAGCAGTTAGAGCACAATCTTGAACTACTTGGGGCTACTGCCATTGAAGATCGTTTGCAGGTTTTCTGAAACCTACCATATTTGTGCATAGGCTTTGCTTCTTTTTCTAATTGTTTGTTTTTATTTGTGCATTTGGCGATCATAAGTGTACTATTGTAATTCTTTAATTTGCGTAGTTGGATTAACACAAGAAGGAGAGTTAGAAAATGACACAGGTTCAATTTCTTTAAAGAATAGATCTGCTGTACTAGTTTGTACCTTGGTACAACAATTACATCAGAAAATCATAAACTAGTTCTACTTTACATCCTCTGTTTTTTTGTGCTCTTAGCATGCTATATTTCTCAGTAGCACTATTTTACGGAAGTATACTCTGTTATGTGAAATATATAGTGTATCTCTGATTTGCCTTTGACTGAAAACCATGTAAACACAGCCTGCCTATATTGGGATGCAGTCATATTGTTAAATGCATCCATCTTTGAATGTAGCTTTTCCCATTTAGTAATTATAAATCTTTGTAACTATGATTTTATTGCAATTGGTAGATGCTGTTGGTCAAAACATTGGGTCTAACTTGTCCTTTTGTTGATCTGAAGGATGGTGTTCCAGAAACAATTGAGACTCTCAGAAAAGCGGGGATAAACTTTTGGATGCTTACTGGTGACAAACAGAATACCGCGATTCAAATTGCACTTTTGTGTAACTTCATTTCTCCTGGTTGGTTCATTTTCGATTCTGGTTTCATACAGGAGAATGAAATGCTAGCAATAGCAATATTATGGAAGCAAAACAATTTGATAATCATTGCTTCATTGTACTACATCATTGTAGTAAATTGTCTTAAGTTCTAATATCATGTCAAAGTTGATTGTTGGGCACACCTGAAGTTACATCTAAAGTGGTTTGATGAGTTATAATTCATTTTTAAATGAAATCAATAGTAGTGTAAAGTTTTAAGTCACAGACATGAGAAATGACAGTGATGACAGTCAACAAAATTAACAATGGACCTGCATGTTTGTAGGTTCTTCATGTGGTTATTAAGCCTCTGCTTCATTGAGTATATCAACACTGCAATAATACCTCTGCTTGGTTATATTTCTGTGTTCTATGCAATTAAAGTGCTTGTTCACAGATAGTTCCATTGCGACGAACCAACTGGGTTCAGATCACACACATCCAAAATATTTGGAACAGTACAAAGAAATCCATGTGGGTAAAATATATTAAATAAATGTATATAAGAATATGAATAAGATTCTTGATTACAAATGAGGGCCCCGTATATATACCTTGGCGGGAATTCCCTTTCATTAATAGTCATCTTCTTTGAGATATGTCCTTTCATTATTACTAATTATTACTTATTACTTATTATTTAATGATATATATATATTTATATATACTTATATTTGTTACATTGCCTTCCGCTTTTGAAATGCTTTGTCCTTAACATATTTATGGAAGAGCTTGACTTCTTTTTCTTTGGCTTGTAATGTCTTCGTATCATTCTCTGTTCTTGGAGCTGTCATTGTCGATGATAAGAGACGATATGAACCTATTAGTACAGAGCAAAATTGTTGAACTGTAAGGTGATCTGACCATTCTAATTCGTTCTTTTGTGGAACATTGCGCTTATAGGATTCCCAAAATTTATTATGGGACTTATTTATATGGGTATCAATATTCTTTGGAAGATAGGTTAATTTTTTCCCTTTTGAGTGTTGTTGATACACTGATTGGTTAAGATATCTTCTCTTGTGATTGGGATGTCGATAAGGTGTCTTTGTACTTGTAGTATGACTTTCCTTTATTGTACTTGTAGCGTTTTCTTGGTTTACATTTGGTATTATTTTTTCTTTGTGTGTTGATGTTGCTTTCTTGATCGCTTGATTTACACTTGGAATTTCCATCGTTTGTACTCCAACATCTGAGTACGTCCTTTCTTTAGCTGTATTGGCATCTTCCTGTGTTGTGATATTAACTGGATCAGTATTTGTTCCTTTCTCCTCAACTTGGATTCTTTCATTTGAAGACTTCGATGCTTCTTCCTTGATAAGTTGTTCAACTTATCTTCGAGTGACTTCTTATGACTCGTAAGTTTTTTTTATTTGCGTAAGTAGGTTTTGATTATGATTCTTTATACGTAAAAATTCTTTGTTTTCTGGATTGTTGACTTTATTCTTAGTGTCTTTATTCTCATCTTTTAAACTTTTGATTTGTTCCAATAACCTTTGATTAAGGTTATTTAAGCACATATTTTCTTTTTCTTTCTCTGAGATATTCTTGAATTCTTATTTGAGATCCTCCTTTCTTGTTCTAATCTTTTACTATATTGCTTCGTAATCTTAGCCTCCTTGATTTGTGTGAGTAATTTTTGACTATGGTCCTTGTTGCTGCCTTTATACACACCTCGGGTTAATGTGGAAAAACTTTCAATCCACTGAGTGTGTCCTTGGGGGTAAGTCTCGAGTCAAGGTGCTGATACCTGATCCTCGACTCCTCCGTCTAGGTCAACTCCTAGCGAAGCCAAGGGGGGTAGTCCCTCAAGAAAAATCTAAGGCTTGAAAACTAAGTCTAAGATTAAAATGAAATCTAGGAGTTTATTTGAATCAACAACAATATATAAGATCTACACTAGCAACATATATGACTATCAATGAGATTGCTTAAAGTAAAGATACTCAAAGCATATAAAGACTTGCAAGAAAGATATAACTCAAGACAAGATACAAGTGCTTTGAAATGAAAAATAATAAGCAGCAACGATACTTCAAGATAAATGTAAAAGTTTACTTTATAACAACTTGAAGTAAAGTAGCATTAAGAGACCAGTGCCAAGATGTCAAATAGACTTTTGCAAGATAACCAAGTGTTGCTGCAAATGTAAATTGAAATGGAGATTGCACATGTTGTTGTTGTAACTTTATTAAATATTGATTAAAGTTATTATGAAAATTGTTGGTGTGATGTGTGCAAGATGTTTACTGAAAGTAAAACTAATCTAGATTTGGCCCCTTAAGAGGTTATCCCCTAAATTGAAATTTGTTGAGGACTTGCCGAAGATCTTATCTTCACGAACAAGCCCAATAGAGGTGCTGGAGGTCCAACACGGGGAGAACCTAGATCTCAAATTTCCCATTTGACTTCACACACGACCTCTATGCGGTTTCTAATCTGTTAGCACAAATTTCTACCCTCCATTCTGAGCTGATAACCTGTTATGACAGCGGTAAAAACTTGACTAATTATTGGAGAAATAGCCCCAGATGTCACGGGCTAAACCCCTCTCTGTTCGGGCTAGGCCTTGCTAGCCTCTGGGGGGAGTCCCTGGGCACAATGAAGCGCCCTTGTGGCTGATTTAAAGTTTGAAAACTCAAAAAATAGCGAGCTATTTTTCCTTGGACAGCATGTAAAGAAGTCCAAAACGGTGGAAAAAGTTGATCTAGAACACTTGGCGGGAACTTGCAAGGTTAGCACAATGATAATAGAATGGTAAAAGAAAAGAAAACTACTTAAAGGATTGATACCATCATAGATAAATAGTTCAGAAATGACATATCAGATTTGCAAAATTCACCACAATATCTTCAAGAAGAGAGGTTCGAAAAATAAACACAAGCTTATTTATTGATCCAACTTTACAAGGTTGGTTGCGCCACAGTTGGCAAGCTCACAACCGATACAATGACTACTTTGCTCAATGACATGCCACTAGAGAGAGAGAGAGAGAGAGAGAGAGAGAGAGAGAGTGAGAGTATGCTGCTCCTGCTAAGAACCGACAAAATAACCCAAGGCAAGCCTCCAATATATAGCTAGAGGGGGCACATATCTCAAGGAGAAGGAGGGACGCATGAAGGCAGTAAGAATAGAGTTTAAGTGAGATGATTGAGAGTAAGTTTGAGTTTTAATGCACATGAGTGAGTGAATGGTGAGCTATATGAGTGAGAATAGGGTAAAGTGAGGCGCATGGCATGCATGGGAGGAGGAAAAAAACAGAGTGTGAATTTAGAGTGGGCGCATGAGTGCATGGTAGAGTTAAGTGAGTGAGTGAAAAAGCAAACTAAAACGCATGGTATTTATGAGGGAGATAATTTTAACAAACTCATGCAACTCCCTATCTTTGGAGACATGTGCCCTAGCTTAGGTGGATGCCACATCTGATTGGAGAACTGCCACATGTCGACCTCTAAGGATGCCACTTGGCACTACATGGATGATGATTGGACCTGCTAAGTATAGATGCAGATAAAAATTGGACTCGCTAAAAATAGGAACCTCTATAAATAGGGTCCTCTAAAAATAGAATCCTCTAAATATAGGGCCCTCTAAAAATAGAATCCTGGTTCTATTTTTAGAAAAATTGTCCACATAAATACTGCCAAAAATAGAAAGTCATCCAAATACCCTTGACTTTATACTTATTAATCTCATCTTTTCGCAAGGGATCCGAATATGTCGTCAGAACTGTCATGCAAGCCCTGATGCTCAACCTGCTAAAAATATCATTCTGGGTGACATCATTCGGAAAAAGGTTCAAAGGTCTTTGGATGCCTCAAGGATCAATATTGCGCTCTCGGAATTTGAATCTGGGGCTTGGATCACAACCTGCCAAAAATAGCAAATTCCTGCATGTTGCCAGGAAAAAATATCATCGGGCCTAGAATCCTGCAAGGACTCATACTGTATACTCTGAACTGCCCCAAACTGTCAAGAGACCCACTCAAACCGTGCCTCCTAAAAACTAGAAACACCTGTATGTATACATCTCTCTCTCAAAAATGCATGGAAACCAAGTAGACTGTGTCTCTTGTTGAGATTTGGGTACCTTGGAAAGTGGTCCCTTTGTGTTTATGAGTCTCTAAACCCAAAGGGGGAGACTATTACCCTTATTACTTTACTTTATGTTCTAATTTCACTTTGACTTAGGAGTTTAAGTCAAAAGTGAAATATGTCACATAAGTCATTAAAGTGACATTTAATTCACTTTGTGGGTGAGTTAAAGGACATGAGACAAACTAAGTAAAGTGGGTTTCCTAAGTGAGATTTTAGGATTAAATCTCACCCATTGATTAGATGTGGCTAGATTGGATCTAGGCCATTGATCTTTTAGGGTTTGGCCAAAGAGAGGCTAAAGGAGGGAATGGGGCAAAGATGAGATTTATTCTTCACTTGAGAGATTTGAGAGGAGAGGAGGAGAAGAGCTCTTAGGCGCATATCTTGAGGAGGAGAGGGCGCATGAGGTCAAGGCTGGATGAGGAGCCATAGCTTGGTGGTAGCTTGCATGGAGAGGCTTCTATGGAGGAGTGGGCTACATCTTGAGGAGGGGCGCATTCATTTTGAGTAGGGGCGCATTTGCTAGTGAGGAGAGGCGCATCTTGAGGAGATGGCACATCTAGCTAATGGGAGGTTTCCATCTCTTGAGGAGGAAACTCATTAACCATACTTAGGTGCACTCTAGAGTGTAGAGGGCGCAAGGGTGAAGGAGGGCTCACACTTGTGGAGTTTTGCTAGAGGAGGGGCACACTTGAGCATAGTGCGCACCATCACTTGGAGGGAGGCACT
Source organism: Picea glauca (assembly GCA_000966675.3). Taxonomy (NCBI): domain Eukaryota; kingdom Viridiplantae; phylum Streptophyta; class Pinopsida; order Pinales; family Pinaceae; genus Picea; species Picea glauca. The sequence continues at coordinate 793,991 of JZKD02S0161352.1, forward strand.
CTTGAGAGGAGGGCGCATTACCAAGGGCAAAGCAAAGGCAAGGCAAGGTTCTAAGGCACAAGCAAAGGGCAAAGGAAAAACAAGAGGCAAGGAAAGAGGTCAAAGCATAGCTAAGGAAGAGGGGTGCACCAAAGCAAAGGGCGCCTAGCTTCAAGGGGCTAGCAGACACATCTTCAAGGGCCAAAGCATCCGAGAAGGGTTGCTATGTACCAGGTTCACTTGTATATGTTTTCCGTGTTGTACATTTTGCCTTGAGACCTATATACATCTACTCCAAATTTGTTTTCCCCATGGGGGTTTTTCCAGGGTCATGTTGATCAAAAACTGATGTGTCAATTTCATGCATGCTTAGAATTGTTAGATCAACATTTTAGAGTTGTAAATATCCGAGGAGTGTTATGTGTTTGAGTATTATTGCATGTGCTAACATTGGAATGTAAAAACACTTGCAAGGATAATTCAAATAACACTTAACCAATGAAAATTATCAGTACAAAGTTACCTAATTGTTTGCTGTCCTAAAAGGTAGCAAAGGACAGTTTTGGAAGATTAAACTTAGAGCTAAATTTTGGTCAAAGACAGATCAGATTTAGCAGCTTGAAAGTACCTCAGTTCTCTTCATGGTATCAGAGCCCTTGGTGGCAAGAGTTGCTGATTTCTAGTGCATTTAGTGAACAATTTTGTGACAGCTAGTTTGCAGATGTTTGGACAGCTTGTTGGCAAAGTTAGTAGACAACTTGTGGGTAGATTTATTGGACAGTTGCAGGATTGATTGAGGACCCTTGTGGACAACCTCTTATCACACCTGCGTGGACATGAGTGAATCTAATTTTGGACAATCTGTTATCACCTGTTTTGTCAGGAGTGAGGTTGTAGTTTGACTGCCACTTTTCACACTTGCGTTGACAGGAGTGGCGCAGTACTCTTGTGCAGTTTTAGCATCAGTGTGAGATTTAGTGGACAACCATGTCGATGTCCCAGATGCGGGCAGAGGATAGGCTAGACGGAGTTAGCAACTGGTCCCCTTGGAAGACCATGATCACTTTCGCCTTGGAGGACCTTGAACTATGGGATATAGTTCAAGCTCCCATGGTGATTCGTCCTGCACCTACTCCTCAACCATTGTTGGATGCAGATTTCAGGAAGAAAAAGGCGAAAAGGACTATTTGTGACGGGGTGAGAGACCACATCATTCCACATTTGACTGGTAAAGACTATGCATTTGAGATGTGGGAATCTTTATGCAAGCTTTACCAGAGTCCAAACCAGAACCAGAAGATGGTTCTGCAGGACAAGCTCAGGAGCATTCAGATGCTCGATTCCGAGTCGGTTACATCATTCCTTGGCAGATTCACTCAGATTAGAGATGAGCTAGCAACCCTCGGGGAGATAGTGGACCTAGACTTTATGGTGAGGAAAACTTTAAATAACTTTACCAAACCTTGGGGTTCATTTGTTCGAGGCATTGTTGCTTGGGAGGTTATGCCTACTTGGGAGAGACTTTGGTATGATTTCGTATAGGAGGAGACGAGATGCACCTCAGAGTCTTCAGGACAACAACAGATATCTCAGGGTGATGAGGACCTTGCTCTGTGGACTAAGGGAAAGAAGAAGACCGACAGAGGTGCTAGACAAGGTCCCAAGGGAGGGGCCAAACCACAACATAGTGACAGTGGGCAAGAGAGAGACATGAACACAGTGAGATGCTTTGCTTATGGAGAGATGGGTCACTATGCAGGACAATGTCCCAAGAATAAGAAGAAGAAGCAACAGGATGGTACTGTAGCGACAACAGAGGGGGATGAGTTTGCAGCTTAGTTTGCGAGGGAGTGTGCATTCATCAGTTGTTGTTCAGTTGATGCACCATCTAGTGTCAGGAGGGGAGACAGAGTTGAGGAGGATCTATTGACTCAGAGTAGTGATTCAGAGGGAGCTCAGACTCAGTTTTCGAGGACAACATCTTCAGGGGTGACTGGTCCATCCGAGAGAACTTCAGTTTCAGAGTTGTCGAGATAGAGGGTTGGTGTAGGGGCTTCAGAACATCAGAGATTGATGAGGAGTAACAGGGCACCACGGAGGCTTGAGCCTCACTTGGCCATGGAGACGGGCATATCAGCTTCAGGATCCACTTTAGGTGGAAGTCATTTGGTGAGAGGTCAAGTTGAGGATCTTGGTGAGATGCCAAGATCCAGATACTCTTGGTGAGATGCCAAGAGTAGTGACTGTTGGCGATATACGAGGAGGTAGAAATCCTTGGTGGGAGACCAAGGTTGAGATCTTTGGTATGATACCCAAGTCTAGGTGATATTCGATAGGTGGAGATGCACTTCCATCTATAGATCACGCAAGTTGAGCAGATCTGTGTCAGAGACTACTTTTGATGATCAGGGTACAACCATACTCGCCGAGTATTTGCTAGTAGGCAACCATGTCCACTGTAGGGATGAGATTGGGGGTAAAGGGCACTTTCTTTGGTAAGAGGGAGTTTTGAGATTTGGGTACTTTGGAAAGTGGTCCCCTTGTGTTTGTTAGTCTTTAAACACAAAGGGGGAGAGTATTACCCTTATTACTTTACTTTATGTTCTAATTTCACTTTGACTTAGGAGTTTAAGTCAAAATTGAAATATGTCACTTAAGTCATTAAAGTGACATTTAATTCACTTTGTGGGTGAGTTAAAGGACACGAGGCAAACTATGGAAAGTGGGTTTCCTAAGTGAGATTTTAGGATTAAATCTCACCGATTGATTAGACATGGCTAGATTGGATCTAGGCCATTGATCTTTTAGGGTTTGGCCAAAGAGAGGCTAAAGGAGGGAATAGGGAAAATATGAGATTTATTCTTCACTTGAGAGATTTGAGAGGAGAGAAGGAGGAGAAGAGCTCTTGGGCGCATATCTTGAGGAGGAGAGGGCGCATGAGGCCAAGGTTCGAGGAGGAGCCATAGCTTGGTGGTAGCTTGCATGGAGAGGCTTCCATGGAGGAGTGGGCTACATCTTGAGGAGGGGCGCATTCACCTTGAGTAGGGGTGGATTTGCTAGTGAGGAGAGGCGCATCTTGAGGAGAGGGCACATCTAGCTTATGGGAGGTTCCCATCTCTTGAGGAGGAAACTCATTCACCATCCTTAGGCGCACTCTAGAGTGTAGAGGGTGCAAGGGTGAAAGAGGGGGCACACTTGTGGAGTTTTGCTAGAGGAGGGGCGCACGTGAGCATAGTGTGCACCATCACTTGGAGGGAGGCACTCTTGAGAGGAGGGCACATTACCAAGGGAAAAAAAAGGCAAGGCAAGGTTCTAAGGCACAAGCAAAGGGAAAAGACAAAGCAAGAGGCAAGGAAAGAGGTCAAAGCATTAGCTAAGGAAGAGGGGCACAACAAGGCAAAGGGTGCCTAGCTTCAAGGGGCTAGTAGACACATTTTCAAGGGACTCCAAAGCATCCGAGAAGGGTTGATATTGTACTAGGTTCACTTGTATAGGTTTTCCGTGTTGTACATTTTGCTTTGAGACCTTCTATATACATCTACTCCAAAAAGGTTTTCCCCATGGGGGTTTTTCCAGGTTCATGTTGACCAAAAACTGATGTGTCAATTTCATGCATGTTTAGAATTGTTAACAGTTAGATCAACATTTTAGAGTTGTAAAGATCCGAGGAGTGTTATGTGTTTGAGTATTATTCCATGTGCTAACATTGGAATGTAAAAACACTTGCAAGGGCACCTCAAATAACACTTAACCAATGAAAATTATCAGTAGAAAGTTACCTAATTATTTGCTGTCCTAAAAGGCAACAAAGGATAGTTTTGGAAGATTAAACTTAGAGCTAAATTTTGGTCAAAGACAGATCAGATTTAGCAGCCTGATAGTATCTCAGTTCTCTTCATCTCTGAAGTAAGTAAACCTGTAATGATCATGTAACTGCCTCGTGTGTGAACCAACCTCCTACTCAACATAAGTGCTAAAACCTTGGGAAAGTCTCAGTATGACAACCAAAGTGTTGCATGCTGGCTCTTAACCCTCAGTACTTTCAAGGTTCAAAATCTAGGGGTTAATACAATCCAAGCAATAACAACTTTCGAGATTGTCCTATTAATCTAAGTCCACACTGACCAGGGCCCGTTCTGATCCGCGCCACACCCATAGTGTTAGAATATAAGTGGATGTGCTCGTTTTACCATTGACAATACCCTTGTCACCCAACCATAGGCCGAAGCCACCCTTCGAGCACCTTAACCTTGACAGAGAATCATTCCGGAAGCAAACTCTAGGCTAGATAGCTAAACAAAGGGTAGCACACCTTTCCCCAAGGATAGCGCACCAACAAGAGATGATCAGATAGTCCAAACCCTAGCCAAGAGATAGTCCAAGCCAAACATGATCTGCTAGCTGAAACAACTGTAATGGCAACTCTCCTCAAACTTGTGCACAAGACTGGGCATTGCAATTCTAAGATTGCCTGCCAGAATGAGAATTGGCCTACTGTATTTATACTAATTCTGGCTAACTGCCTGGGTCGACTTCTCATTCTGGGTGTCTGTCTATTCATTATATATTATAATTTTTGGCCGACTTCTTCTCTTGGAGGCTAATAACCTAATATAAATTATCTTCTTGAGCCGACAAGTCTTCTAGGGTTATTAGCCAACTCATTAGGGTTTCTTCTTGCTTCTCGGAGTATGGTTTACACGTGGAGGTAAATACCTCTCGCAGCTACCATGGTATCAACACATAGATCAAGCAGAAGCTGCTTGCAGGGGGAGGGGGCAGAGAAATACTAGGGTTCACTGAGGGTACAAGTTTATTTGCAAGAAAATGAAATCACAATAAAGTAAAATGTTTGTCTAATTACTAAATCCACACTATCCATCCCCTGTTTGTCGTGAGCCTACTTAGGGGAGCTGAGGGGATTGATATATTTGTAAGAAAATGAAATTGAAATAAAATAATTGATTGAAATTAAAATCTAGCAATTAGTGATTACTTTGCAAATGGGAATCTAAATTAAAGATTTGTAGTGCTTATGATTGAGGTTATGTTCAGTTTTATTTTTAGATGTGAAATTGTAAAACTTGAACAAAAAACAAACCACAACACTGCCCCCCCCCGAGGGGGAAAAGAAAAGTGGGGACTGTAGATTTTTAATGACAAAAATCAGCAAGCTAAAATTTCTGTCAAACACTTAGCAACCTAGAGATAACTGTCTTCATGAACTTCCAAAATGTCCCAAACCCATATTAAAAAATTACCATAAGCAGAAATACACATTGCTAAGCAAATATGCAGTGAAAATAAACACAATGGACAATAACCAATAAAACTCAGAAATTTAGGCAAATGCCAGGGAAAACCCCAATGTGGGGAAACCCAATGAGAGAGAGAGAGAGATCTTATTATTCAGCTTTAGGAAAGTACAGTACAACAACAAAATCACATTTCCAGCCAAGAGAAATACCTCACAACACCAAACAGTCCCCCACAATTTTTTGCCTTGGAAAAGGTTCCCAAATCCATACAGTTGTACAACCTCTTCTCAATCTGTGCCTCAAAAACCATGCCTAACAGAGTGCTGTACGACCTGCAGAGTACGGCCCAGCAACAGCAAGGAACCTCAAATAGTCTGCCTCGATTTCCATTCCAAAGGGTGCCTCGAAAACCGTGCCCTCCTTCCTACTATACGGACAGTATGGCCCAACATAGAAAAACTAGAACAACACTCACACAGAAAAATGGCTTGGGATTTGTGCCCTCCTTTTTCTTGGGAAATATGCCCTCCAAGCTACTCACTTTCCTCTCTCAAGCTTACTCAGAAAATCTCTCATGCTCCTCCTTGTTAGATTTTAGGGTAATTTTGCAAAACAGTAGTATCTTTAAATTACAGAGATCAAAAGCAGTTAGATCTATAACTCAACAGAGATAGAACACATGAAATGTAGATCTATGAAAAACAACAATAAGCTTGTAGAGAAAACTCTGATCACATATGAATAGAAACTCAGATCTGAAGATAATACTCTGATCTAAAGTAGCAGTGAACAGATCTGTACAGCAATAGATCTATAAGACTAAAATACAGATTTCAGATCTAACTATTTAGTCTAATCATTTCACTATTGAATAACTTATGTATTCAAATCATTTCTTTTAGATCTACTCAATGCCAACTAGTTTAGACAGTTCTGTAATAGAATCAAATTCAAATCAGAGTGAGATACATACCTGTACAACAATCTTACCTCTGAAGACAGCACAGTAACCACAAGAGGTTTAGAACCATTTAGTATGCTCAGACAAAGGTTCAGTTCATAGATCTATAGTGGATCTTAATGCCAAAGAATGATAGAACTTTCTTGCCACCAAGCACAAGGGCCACAGGAAGGAAAAACCCAATCCCAACAGAGGTTATGAATGCCCAAACCCTCACACAATAAAACCCTTACCCAAGAGACCTTTAGATTTGAAAACTGGACTGAGTATAAACCCTTGCTTCAGTAATGGACAAACTGAGCCTTCAGCAAATGACACCCACAAGAATAACCTAGCAAAGGGGCTGCAGACTAGAAAGTCTCTCACACAGCAGACAGAGAAGAGGGGGTGCCAAAACCCTTGAGATCAGTCCATACAACAGGGCCGTATCCCCTAGAGTCAAGGGTTTGCACTCAATGTAAGATTAAGAGTGCCAAACAATGCTCACATGCTGAAACACAAGGCCCTAACCAACGAATGCAAGGAAGGCTGAACTTACACCTGCAGTAAAACACAAAGGGAGGCCGCGGCTATACCTTCTGCAAACACCAAGGAGGATGCACCTAGCTTACACTTCAAACAGCGGACAATGGAAGAGGTCAGATTTGGGAAGGCTGCACCACATTAAACACAAAAGGAGTCCGCTGCTACAGCAAGCATAAGAGGGGCCGCTACTACACAAGAGGGGGCCGCAGTTAACCAAGTGGAGGCTGCAGCTACATAAGCAGGAGATCAACGCTAGCTCATAAGGAAGATAAAAGGTAAGTAGAAGGTGAGAGGGGGGGTTTATTATATAGTGTTTAGGTTAGGGTAAGGGTTAGTCTTAAGTTAAATTAAAAGTCACATGCTTAAATTGAAATTTAAACATGTGATAATAACTTTTAAAATTTAACTTTACATTTAACCCTTTAATAAAACAATAAAAACCCCAAAACAACTAAGCAAGGGTAAGGGAGGGTTTACAAGGTGGCATTACTCATTCCTTCATATCACATGGTGAACCTATTACTTTATCATCACTGCATATGGGACTTCTCCCTCATGTGGTTATGTCCTTCTTCAAGGAAGGTCATGTACCATCAAATACTTGATAGAGAATCAAGTAGCCCCAGGACTTTTCCTGGGGTCTTATCCACCAAGGTCAGTGACCAAGGATCAACCCATGCCGTATGCATGGGTACCCTGGACTTTTTCAGGGGCCCTAGGCTTATCTAGGGGCTTTGCCTGCTTGGTCATAGACCAAGAATCAACCCATGCCGTATGCATGGGTACCCTGGACTTTTCCAGGGGCCCTAGGCTTATCTAGGGGCTTTTACTGCTTGGTCATAGACCAAGAACCCCAGTCGTATACTGGGGGCCCTCATAAGGGTCTTTTCCACCATGATACAAGACCATGGATCAACCCATGCCTTAGGCATGGGTACCCTGGACATTTCCAGGGGCCCTAGACATATCTAGGGGCTTTATCTGCTTAGTCTTAGACTAAGAACCCCAGTCATATACTGGGGGCCCTAAGAAGGGTCTTTTTCCATGGCACTGACTGTTTGATCCCAGACCAAGTACCCCAGGACTGTACTGGGGGCCCTAGATCTCGTCTAGGGTCTTAGCCATCCTCCAGGAGAATGGCTCTCGCAGCTGCTTATAAATTTAACACTCTCTCTTAGCAAGAGAGGCATTCTCAGCTACACCAAGCTTGTCACAAAAGTATGCAAACTTTGTCAAGGACAGTGGCTTGGTGAAAATGTTTGCTGTCTGTTCTGCTGTCGGAACCAATGTTTTAAAAACCGAAACCGGTATCGGAATCGGTCGAGGGTCCAACCTAAACCGGAACCAGAACCGGTTTTTAAAAAAATACATAAAATATTTAAATTTTAACGAAAAAAATATATTTTTAAGATTTTAAATCATGTTTCCAAAGCATTAGAGACAATTAGAGACAACATATCCA
>JZKD02S0161352.1:857717-867897 GCA_000966675.3 Picea glauca
TGATCTTGTTCTTATGTTGCTCTTATCTATTGAAATGCAAAGAACTATAATAATGGCATAAACATTAACACTAAATACTATGAATCTATCATCTATAGACTATGATATATAAAGTAATGAAAAAGGAGAAACATCAAACAACTATCCCATCCTCCTTACACCACCACGATTGTTGCGTGGGCCTCCTCATGGTGGTAGTGGAGCCTTCTTAAAAGGACGAAATTGTGCAGAAGTAGATGTGGACGACCGCGACGGAAGTGAAGATGAAGCCCCTAGTGCTGTAGCTGGAATCTTGGACATGGGGACCATGGAAGTGGATGGGGGTGGCATCTCAACATGATCATCACCATCCAAAAGAACATTCTCCAATTTCTCTAAAAGCAATACACCATCCTCCAAATTATCCTCCTTGATTGTTGTCCCAATGCTTCAAGTTTTTATTTATCTTTGCCTCGTCAAAATAATGGGACAACAATCGCAAGTTGTAATGAACATAAACCAAGCTCTCTGCCTGGCCTACATTCAACCTGTTTCTTCTGATGCTATGGATGAAATTGTAGGTGCTTCAACACCTCTCTGCAGAAGAAGTGTTCACCACTTGTAAAAGCAACCGTGTTTCCAAACGTTGTAGCTGTGGGGTAGCACTGCCATGCATGTTCCACCACTCGAGAGAACTTGGATTCCCTCGATCTCTCATTGCATGGTTGGTCCCAAAGGCACCATTGCTAACGATGTACTAGCTCAATTGTTTCGATATGTTGTCACACTCCTCCTTGTTCGGGACCAATTTGTCTAATGCTTTCATATAACCAGCTTGAATCTCTGGATCTTGGTGTGGTTTTTCCTTAGAATCATCACCAGGTGTTGGTGATGAAAGCCACAATATATGATAGTGTTTTGGTGTTAGCACATATGCTAAGGCATGTAGTGGAATATTTAGCATTTCCCACTGTTTTGACACCCCTACACAAATATGATTATACAGTTTGACATCTCTAGGCTCAACAATGTCTTTAATTTGCCCCAACATGCTATCCATTTGCTCATACACCTCCGCAATGATTTGTTGATTTGAATTTGCAAACTTGATCATGTGATAAATTGGCTTGGTGAATTGCAAAACATACCGAACCTGTGACCAAAATTGACCATGAAGAACTATCTCCTTCACTGCATTAGCACCTTCTTTATCAGTGCTCATATCATCCCATGCATCACTCATCACCATAGCACCCAAAGCTTGTCTCACCTTCAATAAGCACCTAGTGGTGAGGTAATAGCTAGCAAATCTAATTTTTGCAATCTTAAGTAGTTGCAACCTAGAGTAAGTGCGATAAAAGTAATTGATCCTTGTATGAATTGTGACAAATTTGATGAGTTTCTTCCCTCTTTTGACACCTCTACACGAATATGACTATATCGGTTGACATATCTAGGCTCAACAATGTCTTTAATCTGCCCCAACATGCTATCCATTTGCTCATACACCTCCCCAATGATTGGTCGATTTGAATCTACAAACTTGATCATGTGATAAATTGGCTTGGTGAATTGCAAAACATACCGAAACTGTGACCAAAATTGACTATGAAGAACTGTCTCCTTCACTGCATTAGCACCTTGTTTATCAGTTCTCATATCATCCCATGCATTACTCATCACCATAGCACCCAAAGCTTGTCTCACCTTCAATAGGCGCCTAAAGGTGAGGTAATAGCTAGCAAATCTAGTTTTGGCAATCTTAAGTAGTTGCAACCTAGAGTAAGTGCCATAAAAGTAATTGACCCTTGTATGACATTTGACAATATCATGCATCAAAAGGTTCAAGGAGTGCACCAAACACCTAGACCAAAAAATGTGTGGACAATTCTGCTCAATGGTTTTACCTGCTCCCTTACAATTTGCTGCATTATCAGTGATTACTTGAATCAAATTAGAAGGGCCATCCTCATAAATCATTTTCGAGAGGAGTTCTTAAATGTTTTGAGAAGATGCAATGATTGAAGAGGAGTCATGTGTTGGAAGAAACACTACATCGATAGCAGAAACACCAAGAACATTGATGAAATGTTGGCTTCTAATATTTGTCCAACCATTCGATACAATGGATACCCCAAAGTCCCCCCAATCATCTGTAAACCGTGTTAGAGCTCTTTGAATTTTTGCTCTTTCCCTTTCAAGTAATACAATGCTAGCTTTCTCAAAGGAAGGGCTCTTGTATCCTTTGGGGGCTTCGTTCATTCCCTTCACAAGATCATGCCAATAGGGGTAGCGAAGCACATTGAATGGGATACCACACATAGAGAAACCAGACCACTTTTGCATCCACCTCACCCCTACCTCCAATTTCAAGGAAATCTGCTATTGTTCTTCTCGATTCAGAGGTTGCGAAACCATGAGAAGATGGAGATGTGTTGCTAGCAAATTTAGATGAGGCATCAGATTGAAGCTTTTGTTTTTTACCATGCTTTCTTTGTGCATGGTAAAATTGTGATCCCAATGGCCCCCTTTTTGTCATTACTATCCACTAGACCACAAAGATGCCTCATAACATGGGTTTATGAGCCGGTAAAAGGTTTTCCATCATGACAATCACGAGGACAAAAACATTTAGTGGTTCCACCACCTCTCCCCTCCTCAACTTTTGTCACAAATCTCCAAAAGGGTGTTGATGAAGCTTTGTCTCCTTCATTGCCCTCTTCACCCTCTTGCTCCTCTTCAAACCCTTCCCCATCTTCATATTGTGGCTCATCATGAGAATGACCACTATCCTCTACTTCCCTCCGATGCCTATTCCTCGCCAAGACCATGAGAACCAAGAAAGGAATGATAAATCAAAGGAAGACCATTTTCATCAAGTTTTAGATCAACAACCTACAATGAGGGAGAAGAAGGAATGGGAAAGAGTAGGAGAGGAGAAAAAAACCATAAACAAAGTTAACCCAAGGAAATGAGGGAGTTGGGGTTTGGGCTTACCTCTTTAGCTCTTGAAACTTGAAAGTTGAAACTTGAGATAGATGGTTTCCTTTGTTCTCTCCTCCAAGCTCCTCTTTGCTAACTCTTCCAAGCTCTCCTTTGCTCTCTCCTCCAAGCTCTCACAAATCTGCACTCTCCAAGCTCTCCTTTTCTCTTTCCTCCTCTCCAAGCTCAAGCAAACATAGATGAAAGAATGATGAGAATGGAGGGGGAAGAGCTCCTTTATTCTCCTCCTTTCTTAAAGGTGAGGTAATAGCTAGCAAAGGTGAGGTAATAGCTAGCAAATCTAGTTTTGGCATCTTAAGTAGTTGCAACCTAGAGTAAGTGCCATAAAAGTAATTGACCCTTGTATGACAATTGACAATATCATGCATCAAAAGGTTCAAGGTGTGCACCAAATACCCAGACCAAAAAACGTGTGGATAGTTCCGCTCAATGGTTTTACCCGCTCCCTTACAATTTGCTGCATTATCAGTGATTACTTGGATCACATTAGAAGGGCCATACTCATAAATCATTTTCAAGAAGAGTTCTGAAATGTTTTGAGAAGATGCAATGATTGAAGAGGAGTCATGTGCTGGAAGAAACACTACATTGGTAGTAGAAACACCAAGAACATTGATGAAATATTGGTTTCTAATATTTGTCCAACCATTCGATACAATGGATACCCCAAAGTCCCCCCAATCATCTATAAACCGTGTTAGAGCTCTTTGAATTTTTGCTCTTTCCCTTTCAAGTATCACAGTTCTAGCTTTCTCATAGGAAGGGCTCTTGTATCCTTTGGGGGCTTCGTTCATTCCCTTCACAAGATCATGCCAATAGGGGTAGCGAAGCACATTGAATGGGATACCACATGCATAGAGAAACCAGACCACTTTTGCATCCACCTCATCCCTACCTCGAATATGAAGGAAATTTGCTATTGTTCTTCTAGATCCAGAGGTTGCGAAACCATGAGGAGATGGAGATGTGTTGCCAACAAATTTAGATGAGGCATCAAATTGAAGCTTTTGTTTTTTACCATACCTTCTTTGTGCAACTTCCTCTATCTTTATGTATTTTTGTCTCTCTTCCTTGGATATGTTAGGGAAAATTGTGATCCCAATGGCCCCCTTTTTGTCATCACTATCCACTACACCACAAAGATGCCTCGTCACATGGGTTTATGAGCTGGTTAAAGGTTTTCCATCATGACAATCACGAGGATAAAAAAATTTAGTGGTTCCACCACCTCTCCCCTCCTCAACTTTTGTCACAAATCTCCAAAAGCGTGTTGATGAAGCTTTGTCTCCTTCATTTCCCTCTTCACCCTCTTGATCCTCTTCAAACCCTTCACCATCTTCATATTGTGGCTCATCATGAGAATGACCACTATCCTCTACTTCTCTTCGATGCCTATTCCTTGCCAAGACCATGAGAACCAAGAAAGGAATGATAAACCAAAGGAAGACCATTTTCATCAAGTTTTAGATGAACAACCTACAATGAGGGAGAAGAAGGAATGGGAAAGAGTAGGAGAGGAGAAAAAAACCATAAACAAAGTTAACCCAAGGAAATGAGGGAGTTGGGGTTTGGGCTTACCTCTTTAGCTCTTGAAACTTGAAAGTTGAAACTTGAGATAGATGGTTTCCTTTGTTCTCTCCTCCAAGCTCCTCTTTGCTAACTCTTCCAAGCTCTCCTTTGCTCTCTCCTCCAAGCTCTCACAAATCTGCACTCTCCAAGCTCTCCTTTTCTCTTTCCTCCTCTCCAAGCTCAAGCAAATATAGATGAAAGAATGATGAGAATGGAGGGGGAAGAGCTCCTTTATTCTCCTCCTTTCTTTCCCCTAAACCCTAAGCCTAGGGTAGGCCCCATTCCACTCATAAATTATAAGAAAGATAAAATATTTTTTTGGTGTGGCATAGGCGCATTCTGGTCACTCGCGGGAGCGATTGCGGAGCGTGGCCGAAGCGTTGTCGGAGTGCACTCCAAATAATTGGGAGTGAGTTCTGGAGCACGACACTACCATATTGGCAGGGAGTGACCATGAGCACCCCAGAGTGCACTCCTGGATTTTTGGAGCACGCTCCAAGGGTAGCTCCCTAGACGCTCCAGGTTGGAGCGAGCTCTGGAGCTTTGGAGCAGGGGGGGATGGGCGTGCTCCCGGTAACATGGCTTGTATTGAACATAGACAAGATCATTCAATTCTAAATTGTTTCTCTTCTTCATGTGAATGCACTCAAAGATAGTCCAATTGTGCCCACACATGGAAGCATTGCAAGTTTGATTGATGATCTGAGTTGCGAACTTTTGCAATAGAGGGCATTGGTTACCAAATGATTCCCACTAATTTGCTGCAATAAATCATAAGAGTGAGACAAAGGTAAAGGTAGAACATTCAAGAAATTAGTTTGCGACTTTGGCTAGAAATTTTCAATGCCTAGTAGAGTGAATACTTGAACTTAAAAAAAATTGGAATTGCTTACTTGGTTGGTACTCATCTCTCTAAAGAACAACTAGTTTTTGCCAAGGGTACAGTTTTTCTGAGAAGATTGATATGCTAGTGTATTTCTAATTAGACTTTCTGACTAGGGGCCATGCCGTCTAGGGAAGTGTATAATCCATATTTGACCTTCCCAAGTTCATCTTGTCCAAAGTTGTATTTGTAATGGTACCTTGGGTTTAGGAAATACCTAGTTGCATGTAGAGGCCATTGTAGTTGGTTATTTAATTTATTATCAATGATATTCCAAATAGGTAGATACTTGTTTTATATACGTCTTGCCCATCAACCTTGCCGTTCCATTGGGATGTAGTCCACTCATCAAAAGAAAACATCTTCCTCATGTTGTTTGTTTGGGAAATTAGAGATTGCAATGCAAGAAATCTTGTAGCAAATCTAGTGATGGTAGGCCTAACATGTGCCATGCCCCCTGTGTTTTTCCTCATGAGGTTCAATACCTTCGTGTGGTTGTATATGTATTTGGTAATGCACTTGGCATGATATACAACCTTCTTCACTTAATTTAGTTTTCCTATATCCTCAAGCATGAGGTTCAAGCAGTGTGCAACACATGGGGTCGATAATATGGTTGGGTATTTTTCCTCCAACGACCTATCAACAATAACATAGTTAGAGGCATTACTAGTGATGACTTGTACAACATTCTTCACCTCCACCTCCACAACCATCTCATCCAAAAGATGAAATAACAATTGTGCATCCTTCACTCGATCTTATGCATCTACTGATTTCAAAAGCATGGTTCCTTGTAGGCATGAAACATAGAAAATAAGTATGGTTCCATAAATCCATCCATGATGATACATCCCATTTTGGGCCATGATTCTTTAAACTTCTTTAAGTAGTCATTTATGGATCCAACTTCATTTTGTAAAAGTGTCCTCTTGAAGGCATGAAAACTAGGGCCTTTCAAGCCCTTACCAGCTGCAACTATGGCATGTAACATAGGCTGGTGATGAGGTGAGAAAGAAGCATTGAAAGGGATATTTGCATCATACCACCATCTACCCATGTATTTGAAAGCTGATTCCTTGTATTTCTTCTTCCAATGGCTATCAATGGTGCACTGAGTGCTAGTGGTGGGGATGGAGGTGCATGCAAAAAAGACCATTAATCTTCATCCTCTTTGGTGTAGGTTTGTCATTAACTGAATCAGTATAAGTAATGGGATCCCTAACGGAAGGGTTAGAGGAGGAGCCTTCAAAATTAAGGTTTCCTGCTATTGCAATCTCTTTCCTTCCCCCTATCTCAGCTTCAATCTCTTCTTCATTGGCCTTTTTTGCTAGATATTCCTCAATAGAGATTGGCATTCCTGTCTAAAATCCGGGTCAACATCAGGGTATGGTCTAGCTTGCCTTTGTACCTCGGCTAAGTGTTCTTTCATTCTATGAATCCGCCCCCCTTATTAGTTCCTCCTTATGATATGTGCAATTCATTTCCCGTCAACCTATTCACAATGGCTCCATGCAATGTCTTTCACATTCTTGGAGGCCACGAGAATGTCTCAAACATAAAACAAATCTTCAAATGCAAAACAAACTTTATTTATTTCATAGTTTTTAAAACCTGAATTGGACATTGAATCGGTCACCTATCAACTCGGACATCGAACCAGAACCGGATTGACTGGGACCGGTTTGAT
This sequence comes from Picea glauca, assembly GCA_000966675.3. NCBI lineage: Eukaryota > Viridiplantae > Streptophyta > Pinopsida > Pinales > Pinaceae > Picea > Picea glauca. The sequence continues at coordinate 864,842 of JZKD02S0161352.1, forward strand.
TTCAACAACTCAGTTCAATAAAAAATACATTAAATAATTAAATTTTAATAAAAAAATGTATTTTAAAGCTTTCAAACCATGATTCCAAACCATTAAAGACAAAATATGCAAAGTTTGCTCATCTATATACCATGTAAGGGTGTATATATCAAAATGGCATTGAGTGCAATACATATCAACAACAAAATACATAATCAGTGAGGCTCTAAATGACCTCTACAGTTCATAATACAAAATGCCTAGGTAGCCCACTTCCCTGGCCACTGAATGACAAGCTTCCTATGTTGGCCCTTGTAATTTCTGAAGCAGAGAAGCCTCTGGAAGAATAACAACAGAATAGTGATGGTTGAGAATTCACTGTTCCCAAGCCCAAACCGCCAACCAAAGGCTAGGAAGGGTCATCTAACAATGATAAAGATGACCAACCCCCTGCATCTGTAATGGTTCATGCTGCTGCAATTTTTTTATGTTTTAATGATGATTAATTATGGACTTTGGTTCCAGTGGTCGCTAACATGGAAAATTAATGTTCTTGGACTCAGATATTCTTTTGTTCCTCATGTTCAAAGTAGACAATTGCCATACCGACTCATTTGAGGAGGATATTTGAAATTTCATAAGCCATTTAAAATTTCATTTTCAGGTTTTACTAGAAACTTGAAATTTCTTATTATTCTTTCTTATCTGATGATAAGCCCATTCTCATTGAGGATGAGATCTACAAGGTCTCCATAGTGTTAACTGACTAAAGGTGTTAAATAAATCTGTCATTATCAACTATGATAGTTTCACTGTGCTCATCCCAGCTGGAGCCTCATGTTTGATATTGAACCGGATTCAAACTGGCTGGTTCGATAGGTTTGATATTGAACCGAATTCAATCTGTCCGGTTTGATACCAAACCGGGAATCGAGCCGGGTTGAGGCCAGGTCGATTCGGTCACCTATCAATTCAGCTGGTTTGGCAGTTTGATAATGATCCGATCCAGTTTTAAAAACTATGATATATTTGCTAAAACAAGAATTAGCAATTTTAAGAGGAAAACAATGAGGGTTTGAAATATTCTTGACATACCATCGAATGAGCATAACAATCTAGTCTCCAATCTCCTCCAAGCTTGTAGATGATATGTAGACCGCTGATGTAGATATCAAATCCACGAAGGAAGCCCAGGAACAATGCCAAATCAGCTCCAAGCTCGCTCTAATTCAACTCTCTTCACCGCAGCAATGCTCACTAATGGTCAATGAGAGATGTGTGAGTCCAATAGAGGGTTTGGGAGGGGGGAAACCTTTTTTTCCTTCTTTCCCCACTTTTTCTGTTTTTTGGGCTGATTTGGCATGCTGGTGGGTCCAGCAGGATGGAGAATGGTTTAGGTTGTGTTGAAATACATCTTAGTTCAGTATAACACTTAGTCTAATTTAGATTTCAGCCTCCTACAAAGATCCAACAGCCATACAATTGTACTTTATGGGCAGAAACACTATTAGACAAGTTCTGAAATAAAATGGCAGTGGAAATAACTTTTTAACAGCACACAATAACTCTCATTTGGCACAAAAATCTGAGCATAACCACTTGAAAAATACACAGAAAATTAGGACAGATTTGAGGAGAAAGAGTACTTTATTCAGCTCAAGGAAATTCAGAACTATTACAACAACAAATAGCATCAGCATAAAACACAGTCTTTCTCTTTCTTTTATCAAGTTACTGCTCTATACAAACAGTCCCAGACTGTATCTAGGGTAGACTTCCATGACTGTACGGCCTGTACGGCCCATGACAGCCAACAATCCTCCACAAACAGTCACCATTCTGCATAGAAATTCATGCCAAAAGAAACTGTACAGAACATAATAGAAAAACTCAGCAAATATGCATTGGAAATCGTGCCAACCTGCTATAGTCTCACAGCCTCGATTTCTGTGCCCCTTCTTTGCTGTATGTCCAGCTTACACAATTGTATGGCCTCTTCTGCAGCTGCTGTATGGACTGTAATAAATGCTGCAAATGCTTTTGGGTTGTGTGCCAATCCCTCTCCTAGGGATGCATGCCAAACCCCCTTTTCTCTAGCTCTTCCTCCAAGCAAGCACTCTCTCTTGGGAATCGTGCCTCTTCACCTTCCCTCTCACTTTCCTGAAAATGTGCACCCTCTCTCTCCCTCATGAACTGCTTTTAATCAATTTTGAAATGTAACTGCCCTAACCCTTGGTCTTCCAATGAGATTGATGGTCAAGATTAGATCTTGCCCTCATGAGATCAATGTTTTAAAAACCGAAACCGGTACCGGAACCGGTCAAGGGTCCAACCTGAACCGGAACCGGAACCGGTCGAACTGGTTTCAATGAACTGGTTTTTTTAAAAATCATAAAATATTTAAATTTTAACGAAGAAAATATATTTTAAGATTTTAAATCATGTTTCCAAAGCATTAGAGACAATTAGAGACAACATATCCAAAGTATGCTCATGAATATATCAAAACGACACCATGTGCAATACATATCTAGAGATTGGAACATAAATACATAATCAATGAGGCTCTAAATAGCCTCTACAACATCAAATAACATACTAAGTTAGAGTCATTGATACTATAGGTGGGAATGCCAATGAAAAATACAAAATAGCCATAGGGTAGATACTAGAACCATAGATGGAAGAATCTCATAGCTCATGAGTCATGACTGTCAGTAGTCCTCCATGTCATAATCATCAAGATTGGCATCACTACCACTGCTCTCTCCTCCATCCTCATCCTCCTCCTTCCCTATATCCAATGCAATCCGTGCATTTGTTGATGTGGACTCTGGAGGATGACCCCTCAAGAGGATCACCATCATCAAAAGTGACCGGCTCTAGCACTAGTTCATTAAGATCCAAGTTGGCTAATGCCAACTCAACACTGTTGTTCAAACTCTTATCATCAAAAAACACTTCCCACATCTTTGTCTTTCCCTTCAACCACTCTTCTCTCTTCTTGTATATAAGACGGAGGTTGGTGTGCACATACACTACTAAGTCACCGGACACGACGACAAACTACAAAGAGA
>JZKD02S0161352.1:867947-882079 GCA_000966675.3 Picea glauca
ATACACTACTAAGTCACCGGACACGACGACAAACTACAAAGAGAAGAGTTCAATAGAAGAGTTTATACTTGAGTGAAGGGTACATTTTTACTGGGGTCGTGAAAAAAGAGTTCAAAAATCAATGCCACCAACATCGAGGTACATAAAGGGCTTGGTTCTCTTGATTAAATGTCAGTTCCATACCCTCATACATGATAGAATCCAGTGGAAACATTGCAATCTTGCCAATCTTGAAATCCTGAAAACTGTTAAGTCTGTTGAATTTTGAATGGGACCTAAAGTTCTACTTTCTCCATATGAAGTCCAATGAGGTTGGAACCACTCTCAAACATCCTGAAACAATTAATGGTAATGCTAAAAATTTAAGTAAAAGGATGAAAATGAAAGATAAAGGATGAAAATGAAAGATAAAGGAGAAACATTACCATTAATTACTAGGGTGGGTGAAATGGAGGGGGTGGGGACCTCTTTAAACAACATTAATAAGGCAAAATAACCCTCAGTTGCACACCAAAACACCTTACAACTCCGACTTGCATGAGAAAACATGAGCCAAGTACTTCTCTGTTACTTAGGTTTAGGTTTTAGGGGGTTTTAGAGGGTTTTAGGTTTCTGGGACCAAACTGGCCGACCGGTTCGGTTTATTGACCGGTTTGAACCGATCGACCATCAAACCAGTCAAACCGACTGGTTCTGGTTCCGGTTCAACGGTTTTTAAAACACTGCATGAGATCAACGGTCATGACTTAATCATTCGTTGAGGTCACTTAAGTCACTAAAGTGACCCATAATATCATAAAGTCACTTTTACATTAAAAATTAAAAGACCCAACTTTATAAAATCACTTTAGAAAGTTACTTTATAAAAACGTATTATAAAGTCACTAGAGAGGAAGTGTGTTCGGTCACTTCTGCATGCTGAGCGCCGCCAATGCAGAAGTACCTCTGAGCTACCAAATTTTAACAGGTTGGAAGCAGTGAGTTTGGCAGACGAACCAGTCCGTTTGGGATGGAAATGGCCTGCAGGTCTGGTTCAAGAACCATTAGGGGGTCTTCAAGGGGTGAACTGGTCTAGATTGATCAGTATTGATAAGACTTTCCCATTAAGTTTTCCTATTTTATTAATGTTATAACACTTTTTTTCTTACTGACTGCATCTTTTTTTCTTACTGACTGCATTTGTCTTATTCTTTTTCCAAGTATAGACAAGAAGCTAGTTCAAGGATTCAAGCTAAAGTTGATTTATTACTGTTTACTTTCGAATAGAGCTGTCTTAAATTGCTTTATCTCAGTTGCAATATTGGAAAATAATTTTGACAAAATTTGACATGTTGAAGTTAATATAAAAATCTATTGAAGTGCCTATATAGAAATTGCCTCGTCTAATCACAACTTAAAACTGAGTAAAATGTTTTATACAGAACAGTTAACTGTGCAGATATATGCCCAATAATATTGAACCCTTTTACTGATTGAATCCTTTTTTGTCAATGGCAGCTTGTGGAACTTCTAAAAGCATGTGATTACAGAACACTGGCCATTGGAGATGGTGGAAATGATGTGAGAATGATTCAGGAAGCACATATAGGGGTAGGCATCAGTGGACGGGAGGGCATGCAGGCTGCAAGGGCTGCAGACTTCAGCATTGGAAGTATGCTTCTCTGAAATGTTGATATTTGGTCTTTATTTTGTTTTTCATCTTAATTTGTTTATCATATTTTTATCCTGCAGGTAAGGGACAATTTTCGGGTTGATATCTTATTTCAATGTGTAGAAGTTAGGCCTGCCTATATTTCTCCAGTTTGAATGTATTTTTTGTTGCAGTATAGACAGTCCTGAACATCAAAATGTGAACAGGATATTTATCCCGCTTATTACACTGTTTCTGATTTCATAATACGGTGCCCTACTTTTAGCTTAGCTTCTTTTGTCAGAAACATCAGAGAAAGTATATGAGTCTTATGACAGCGAGTGAACTCCAAGTCATAGTCACATAATGTTCCTTTGTTTCTATTTAGAACAATGATATTGCTGGATGCCTGATTTCTATTCTAACCATGTTCACAAATTGTTTAATTGTGGAAAATTTCCATGCTGTGGCATATGACGTAAACCAGCCTAATGCTTGCAAAACATGTTGTAAAGGAACTGATTTAGTATTGTTATAATCTCATATATATTCTGAAGTTTGAACTCTTTTGTAATGTCCCTTTGATGACTCTAGGAGGAGCGACTCAATAGCCTATACTGATTCCCATAGGCTATAGTCGGGAGAAAAAGGGAATAAAAGAATTATTTAGGGTCATATACCAGAAAAACCTAAGTTGAAAGTGACATTAAGTAATAAAGTGGAAAAAAGGTGATTAAGTGACTAAAAGAATAATTAAAGTCAAAACTTAGGAAAAATCACTTTAATTAAATAAAGTGAACGAGGAATTAGAATGGGAATCAAGTATAAAGGGGATGATAACCCTAATTGTTCATATTATGGTAGTTGTGGGAGGTATTAACCTCCACGTGTAACCTTTGACAAGACTAGAATATTCTGGGAAGCAAGAGAAACCCTAAAATGTTGGATAATAACCCTAGGAGACAAGTCGATTCAAGAGAATATTTAATATTGAGTTACTAGTGTCTGAAAGAGAAGTTGGTCCAGTTAAGTGAGATAGAGCAGTATAAATAGAGGGCGCTAGAGCTCATTTGTCACTCTCACTCTCACAACTGCATAAGACTGGTGGTGCACAAGTTTGGAGAGGAGCTGTAGCTGCAACTGGCATTTTTGTTTTGGTTTGGACTTTCTCTTGGTTATGGTTTGGACTTTCTGCTTAGTCTTTGGTTATTCTTGCTTGGTGTGCTAGCTTTGGAGAAAGGTGCACTACCTTAGTTGGCTATTGGATTGCTTCCAAAATTATTTTGTCTGTCAAGGTGAAGGTGCTCGGGGGTGGCCTTTGTGCCTATGGTTGAGTGACAATATTGCTATATTGTCTATGGAAAAATGAGCACATCCCTTTATTTCTAACAGGTTATGGGCCCACACTATCTTCATATAGTCTAACCACTGGAAGATAGATTGGGAAGTTATTTGTTAAGCTCGTTATGGCACCAATTACAGCTGCAACTAGGTTTTTTTGAATATGCAGCTGCAACAAACCCTAACCCTTGTGTTCGAGCACTTCTGGTGAAGCATTTGACCTAATTTCTTGACATCCTAGTGTGCCCTAGTCTAGCGCACCTCTTGGTACTCTCAGCCAACAAAAACGTCAGGTTTGAATCTTTGGTCAAAGTCAAAGTCAAAGTCAGGTTGACTTTTGGTCAAATTGATTTTGTGGTCAAAGTCAAAGTCAAAGTCAGGTTGACTTTTGGTCAAATTGATTTTGTGGTCAAAGTTGAAATTTTAGAGTTTCTAGCTTGTTCTAATCATTGAATCTTCTGATTGAGTTTCTAATCTCTTCTTGTCAAGATGGTATCTAGTTTCAGATTGGAAGACAAGCTGGACGATGCTACAAGGTTTCAAAGGTATGCACTTGTATATGCTATCTAAGTTATAACAGCTAGCAAAACGTGAGTGTGTTTGCAGGGAAAGTACTAGAGATCTTGTCCAAGATGTAATCTTGGATTGAGTGCATTCAGAAGAACAAGTGCACCCTCCATAGCAGTTAAGGCTTCAGGTTCCAGGTTTGATTAAATTGTTAAGCTTCGAATTTTTGTATATCAAAGGTGATAGTTACTACATTACAAATTGTGAAAGTAGTCTTTGAAAGATTCTATTATTGCTAGGCGCAATGAATACTCGATTGCATATGGATACTATTGATATAGATGCTTATTGTACTTGTTTGCAAATTGAACTAACATCTCCTCTAGATAGATATTCTTGTTTGGTGTTGTTGCTCTTGTTTCAGGCAGGTACCCTTGTGAAATATGTTTGATGAACAATCCTTGCGGAAGCTGTCATAGAATAAGTTTATAAGGATGGCACAACTGCTAGATTGGGAACAATCAGAACAGATAGAAACAAACTTAAAGAGACTCGGAGGAGTTAGACTCGAAGGAAGTCAGAAATCAAAAGGAAACCTGAACATGCTTGTGACACTTTGTAGAAAGCAAAGAGAGATGCGGCAGATGGAAGCATGGACTCGCTCAGATGGAAGGAGATGATCACAGAATTCCAAAAGAAGAGCATGCATATTTCTCATTCAAGCATGAAGCTGGGAGTAGGAGGGAGCTAATCCCCAATGATATGATCCATTGAAGAAGAATCCATAAAGACTATGAAGTATCTATCCATGTTCTTCATTGGAAGTATCAACCATGATAAGCAACACTTGTTCAATTTGACTCTAGAAGAAGTCTTCCTCGAAAAGAAGCCTTGATTATCCTTGGTTTCCCATCTACATTTATGTTCCTATGGCAGAAGGTTGGAGCCTTTAGGAAAGAAGGGCATGTAATCTGTAGAAGATTCCATGGACTCCAACGTCGAAGATAAACATGAGAAAGAACATGAAGATTCCAAGAAAGAAAGAAAAGTCAGAACAACCAATTGAACCAGTTTGAACCCACTAAAAGTAGTCAAGCAGAAGGAATGGAAGGAAGCTGTGATGAAGAACAATGTATGTGAGAAATTGTGAAAAAGACTTAAGCATTGATAGATACAAGGCGAGACTCAGGGCTAGAGGGTTCTCCCAGTAGGAGGGAGAAGACTACGATGACAACTTGTTCTAATAACCAGATATACCTCTACCGGAGCCATTATCTCTCCCGCAGTATCCATGGTTTGGAGTTTACACCAGATGAATGTAAAGACGGTTTTTCTCAACAGAGTATTGGAAGAATTGTATGTAGAGCAACCTCAAGGTTTTGAGGTGTACCAAAAAGAGACCTTTGTATGCAGATGGAAGAAGACCTTGTATGGATTCAAGCAAACTTGGTGCAAAGCCTCTCATGTACAACAAAAGCGTGGTGAAATCTTCTTATGACATAGGAAGTATATTGAAATGTTTTTTCAGAAGTTCGGGATGATGAATTGTAAATCCATGGAAAACGCCCATGATGATAGATCTGAAGAAGTTAAGAGACTTTGATCCAGTAGGGCTGTCTCTGTATCGACAATTGATTGGCTCGTTACTGTATTTGGAGAATACTCAGCCAGACATTTTCCTTGTGGGACGTTTAAGTTATGATATACATCTGCATGGATTTATCGATTCAGATTGGGAAGGGAGTGCAGATGACAGAAGAAGTGCTACTTGGATATGTTTCAGTTTGAGCTTTGCCACGATGTTATGTGTAATGTCCCCCACCTCTTGATGAAGAGGGATGGAGAGACTCAGTGGTCTAGCTTTCCCAACTAGACTATAGTCTCAGGTATATTGGGGACAAAGTCAACCAGGAATCGTAATATTCTAAAGTTAAGTTGATTTTGTGGAAAAAGGGTAACTCAATGAAGAAATAGAAAAGATGAGTTAGGTTAAGAGTTAACCCTAAGGGTAAAACTAACTCAATGGAGGAATAGATTGGAGCTATAAAGGAAAGGACAGGGCACACTCCTTATTCATTCTGGATTATTATCTTATTTGCATTGGAGCTCTTGAGCATAATCAATTTTGAGGGTTTTGAGTCTAAAACCCTAGAGATCAACTCGGTGGTGAAAGATCCCACCTTCCTTGATCCAGGCTTGGTCCCGGAGGTGAAATAATCCTCCCACACCATTGTACAGTGTTGCAGGTTGGTTCTATAGGCATTTACCAGGCAAGGGAACAACCCAGGGGGGTTTCTAGCTAGGGGGCGCACCATCTTGGAGGTTTTGGTTCGATCTGGAGGAAGTAGGAGGCATTTGGGGAAAGTAACACCTGGGTTCTCTTTGGAGGGTCCCTGACATCATTCCTGGTCTATTCCAAAGGAGTTTATCCTTATAGTTTATTTCTGTGAGCTTGGCATGCATCGAAGAGAAAGAGGATGTTCTGCAGAAAGGGATTTTCAATGTTTGGAGGCTCAAATCTTCATAGATTGGTTTGACACTTCAGTATCATGGTAGTAGTGGCCTGATCTATGATCTGACGGAGTTTGATGGCATTTGGAGGTTCCCAGAGGGGAAAACGTACCTTCTTGACTTTATCAAACCAGGGAGGGCGCAATCCAGTTTAGGGATTGTCCATTTGGAGGAGCAACATTGCTCAGATCAACTTGAGATTGATTCCAGAGGTTTCTAGCAGCCTGATTGACATTCTGAGCAAGTTTTGGAGGATTTGGAGGTTGGGAGAGGGTAGGCTGAAACTTGAGTGTTTGGCAGCATCCAGAGTAGGGCGCAACTCATCCAGTTGGGGAGGTTTGACAGTGCATTGATTAGGTTCTTCTATCTTCAGTCAGATCTACTTGCTGGTGGCCTTTGGAGGCTTAGATCTCTTCTCTTAAAACCTTTGGGAGGCATTCATCTTGTATTGTCTTCTTATTGTATCAGCTAACAACCCATTTTGTTATCATTGGGGCTTTCTCCCAGATCTGCAGTTCTCTTGTATTCAGAGATTTCTTACTATCTAACTAAAGGTTAGATCTAACATTGTGATTCTCTACTGGTGTTCTTATATCTCTTGTATTGTTTATGATTGTATGCTTCATATCTATTGGTCTATCAACTTTGAATAATCCATGCACATCTTACGGATACACCTGCAAACACATGAAAAAACATAACAACAGTAAACAATTAGTGTTCTGAGCAAAAAATTTGGCTCAGGAACATTACATTATGGGCTGGTAGGAAACATAAGTTTGTTGCACTCAGCACTGCAGAAGCAGAGTATATTACAGTTTGTGATGCTTGTACGGAAGCAATGTGGCTCCGTAAATTGGTTTCTGGATTGTCTGATCAGGTGCTAAATTCGACCGTGATATATTGTGATGATCAGAGCTATGTGAAGCTTTCAAAGAACCCGGTGTTCCATGACAGGTCGAAGCACATTGAGATCAAGCATTATATTCTCCATGATAAAGTCCAGAGGGGAGAAGTGGTTCTCTAGTATATCTCTACAGATGAGTAGATAACATATATTTTGGTAAAGCCTCTGTCCAAGATGAAAAGATTGCGTACTTAAGGGACAAGCTGGGGCTCATGTAGATGACTTCCTTATTGAAAAAGGAAGAGATTACTCCCAAGTTGGGAGGGAGCATCGATATGTTATTGATTTATGGGCAGTCATTTTCCAGTTCGGAAAAAGGTCTAGATCGGACAATCATTTTCGTAATGAAAATGGTCTGATAGATTGCCGATGTACCATAGACAACGATTTCCCTTGTGGCCGGTGTCGGGGAATGGTCTAGGACAATCATTCTTCTTGGCAGTCACTCTGAGTAGTGGTCAAGTAGAATGGTCCACCTCGCCGCGCAGTCATTCTTTCGAAGTTCACAGTTGTGAGCAGTTTCGAAGAATGGTCCGTTTTGGTTGGTGCAGGACAGTCGTTTCCATAGGAAATGGTTCAGACAATCATTCCCTAGGGCATACTCATTCTCTCCAGGTTGCATTGTGACTAGTGCTGGAGGAATGGCCTAGTTAGGTGAATGGTCGAGGTTCAACAATCAGGGACATGCATTCCCTAGGGAAAACTCATTCTCTCTAGGTTGCACTATGATTAGTGCCGAAGAAATGGCCCAGTTAGGTGAATGGTCCAAGCTCAGAAATCAGAGACAATTATTCTTCTATGCTTGAAAAGAATAATCCAGATAGCCCATGGCTGATGTTTTACTTTCTGAAGGAAGATGCTCTTCCAGATCTCACAAATGTGAGTGGAAGAATGGCCCAGATGACTAAGTTTGTAATATGATATAGTTGATATCAGATGATATGATTGTTGTGGAGACTGTATGTCTCTGGACAATAGTTGTATGCTACTGTGGTGGATGTGATCCACTGGTAGTGATTGCGTGTCACTGGTTAGTGGCTGTGTGCTACTAGGAGTGGTTGTGTACCACTAGGTAGTAGTTGTGTACTACTATGGATAGACACAGTTGTGTTCTATTGGATGGAATTGTTCTGATTACCATGGAGACTATCACTAGTGTTGGAGATGATTACCATCTAGATGGATAGTTAGTATGCTCATGGACAAACATTCTCCAAGCGGAGAATGGTGCAGGAAGGAAAAATTGCTGGCGGACAGACATTCTCCCTATGGCAAATGGTCTAGGACAATCATTCTTCTAGGACGTATGTACGGATTAAAAGAATAGTTCTTGTAGCCCATGGCGTTGTTTCCATCATATGTTGGAACAATTATTCTTCTAGGACATATGTTCGGATTAGAAGAATAGTTCTTGTATCACTCTGTGGAGTGAGTGACTTGTTCAACATCATGCCCGATTACTCAGATGGAGTATGGATTCGCGAGATGATATAGTTGATGCTATCAGATGATATTGATAGTGATGATGTTGCTCATGAGTTGATCTACGTGATCATGAGATAGCCTGTGTGGCTATGATGATGCTAGCAGTTGAATGGTTTGTTTGTGCTCAAGACCATTACCTTTAATACCTCCCTAGCTAGGAGGGAGTTTTGATATTATGGTAGCTGCGGGAGGTACTAACCTCCATGTGTAACCTTTGACAAGACTAGAATATTTCGGGAAGTAAGAGAAACCCTAAAATGTTGGATAATAACCCTAGGAGACAAGTCGTCTCAAGAGAATATTTAATATTGAGTTATTAGCCTCTAGAAAGAGAAGTCAACCCAGTCAAGTGAGATAGAGCAGTATAAATAGAGGGCGCTAGAGCTCATTTGTCACTCTCACAACTGCATAAGACTGGTGGTGCGCAAGTTTGGAGAGGACCTGCAGTTCCAACTGGCATTTTCGTTTTGGTTTGGACTTTCTCTTGGTTATGGTTTGGACTTTTTGCTTAGTCTTTGGTTATGTTAGACTTTTCTGCTACTGCAACTAGCATTTTGGTTTTGGCTTGGACTTTCTATTGGTTATGGTTTGGACTTTCTGCTTGGTCTTTGGTTATGTTATCGCACAATCTCTACTTGCCCAAAGCCCAAGGCAAGTGAATGCGAGATTGGCATAACAGGCCGTGACCTATCACTGTCACCTTAATAGGAAACCCCTTTCTGTTTAGGAGTATATCAAAATTACCCCAGGGGAGACGTCCCCAGTGACCTAAACTGCCGGTAAGACTAAGGCAAAGGTGCAAGGAAACCCCCCTCTCACTGGTCACTCAATTCAAAAGGTTCTTATGGTCTTTAAGGTATGAAGCAACGGTAAAATGGAGTGTACCTGCCCAGAACAAGTCAACAAAGAAAATATGGCAGCTTTCAAGCGTACAAATATGATGTTAGTGCTTCTTAAGACCATAAACCTTCAAAAAATAGGCTAGCTGACATAAAGTTGCAGCAATGTAATGATTTACAACAGCAATTAGTATTTTGTAACAACCACAAAGAATAAGCCTTGAAATTGCTTGAAAAGGACAAGAAGTTGTAGCTTTAAACAAGAAGAATGATAATAAGTTGTCACAAGCAAATTTGGCAATGTCTAGCTAGCATTTAATGTCAATTTTGCAGAGAATTTGCTGAAGTTAGATGACTATAGCAATCTTTTGTAACAACAACAAATTCTAGTGCTCAAAATTGCAAGGAAACATCATGCAAACTTAGCATTTATCTAGTAGATCAATTGACAATTGTCACAAGCAATTTCTGAATGAGCTAAGTGCAAGTTATGTAGGTAAATGCAACAAATTAGCATGAATTTGTATGGCTGTAGCAAAGATTTGCAACAACAGCAAGTTAGATAAGGAATTAGTCTATTTAAGGTTAGTAGAAGTTAGTAAAAGCTTCAAGGAGAAAGGTTTGAGTGTCTGTTTGATCAATCATTCACTATAATGAGTAGACTAGTGCCTTTTAGGGTTTATGGAGTCAATAGTAGCAACAAAACTTGGAGCAAAGTAGCAATGATAAGGCTTAGTAAAAGGAGACGGGATGGGTGGAGGAGGTGTTGGCAACCCAACGCCTCAAGCATCCAAATCATAAAGATAAATTTGCTAGAAAGTAAGGAATCTTAGGCCCTAGCAAATATTCTTTACTTAAACTATTAAAATAATGTATGCAATACGCAATTAGAGTGAGGCCACTAGAGAGCTAGCACTTTAGGGCTCTAGTAGTCACTTCTTAAACCAAGTGTACTTGAGGAATTTAGACAAGCAGAAGACTATAGAGAGAAAGAAGTAACTTATGTTTCTCTCCTAGGGTTTAAGCAAGCAATTTCATAATATTTAACATGGAACAAGTAAAATTTACCACAAGCATTCATTAACATAAAAAAATTGCAGATTTTCTAATTACTTCATCGAGAATAATCAAGACAAACCCTAGTTGAAGATCTTCCACCATGAAAAATAGCCAAGATACACCAAAATTTGCCTCTCCAAGAAGTTACACACTAATTATTTCAGCCATTAGCCCTCAAAGAGGGTGGAAATTTCAGACCACACTACTTGTGTGATGAGTGATGATGAAAAAATGAGAGTACTTTCTCTCTATTTATATAATATCGGTGACCTTTAATTAATTTTAGGTCATAAAAAGGCCGACCTGGCCAAATTACATCAAAAATCCAGTTTTTACATAAATAAAAGTAATTAACCCCTGAAATCATCTCCAATGGTGACATCATGCCCTTCGAGGGTGACGTTGAGACCCTAAAGTGGAACGCTGAGCTCCATGTGCAGAACGTTTGGCCTCCGAAGGCCTTGGATGATGCCCACACTTGCCAACTAGCTCACAACTTCCCTCAATATGCAAACCCTAGCTCTGGATGACGTCCAAGGTCATAATTATGACGTCATGGGATCTCAAAGGTCAATGTCCAGGTGGAAGAGAAAGATCCCCTTGGGTCTAGGTCTGCCGGAGTGTCTCAAGGGAAACGTCCTTTCTTCCCGATGCAACTCTCTGATATCTCCCTGCCCCTGACTGGGGTCACAACATCCATCTGTGGGCGTTCAGCCCCGTGGAGGTCTGAGCTAATCATTCCCCCAATTGTAACTGTTCACCGGGCAAAGTCTTGCAGCAACAAGTACGCCCTCCAAGGGTTCATAAGTCATAGGGATCATAACATGTAAATCACATCCAATAATCAAATTACCGAAACATGTGCATCAAACCCCCCTTTACCCAGACAAATGCTCAAAGACGTTATGCAATTTAGCAAGTCAAGTTTGGAGAGGGTCTCAGGGTGTCCTATTGGGCCAATCCTCCTTAAGTTTGGGGTGTTTCCCAGGCAAGAACCAATTCAGGTCATGTAAGTGTATGAAGTGGTGTGGGGTAAGTGTTTGGGCATGGGGTGCAATGATAACAGGGAAATGTAAGTCTTACCTGTGGGTGCCTTTGTAGGGGGTGAGCTGCACCTTGTCATGGATGCCATTGTTTCCTAGCCCATTCACTGCCTTTTATTCTTGGCTTCATTTCTTTTGATCTTTTTTCTTTTATGCTTCAAGGGAAAAGTTGAGGGACATCTTCTTGGCTTGGTGACCAGAGGTGACAGCGTTATCCACAAGCATTTCACAGAGATGAGAAGGCTGGCCTGTGATGAGACCCCCTTTCTCTTGGTTATGCCACCAAGAGCCACTACCCTGGTTTGGTGACTAGATAGATGGTAGTGTCATACCGCTACATACCAATGGTGATAATAGGCCAGCTCATGATGCGACCTCCCAATCACCAACTAATACTTTGAGTGCTTATTTATCTTGCGAGTTCCCTTTTCTTACTGAGAATCTTTTTACTGCTTTCTCGGGAATCTCTGAGTGAAGCATCTCAAAGGTTTGTTTTTTGGCTTTTAACTCTTGCCATCTACTTTTACCCCATGGGCCTTCAACCCCTTCTTCCCACAAGGCAAGGTACAACCCTTCCTAGTGTGGCAAACCCAATGCCCGAACAAAGGTGGGGGAAGATGAGAGGAATAAGGATGGAAAGTGGTAAGTATGGAGGGAATGGACGATAACCTTTCATATACCCACCCAGTGGCAACCTATTCTAAAGGGAGATCAACTTACTAGGGCATCATGTCACCCTTCCAGCTATGAACAAGGTAAAGAGCATAATTTCCAAGCAAACTTTATGAAATGAAGGAGAATTCAATGCAACATATTCAGGTGCTTCAATAATCAGAGTGACACATACCATGATACCTAGACTCATTACCTCGTGGAGCAAGACTTAATGCTACTTCGGGACTAGGACGATGGGATGGATACTGTTGTTGCTGATAAATGGGCTGCACTAAAGAAAAGAGGGGCCCTCCGGGGCCATGCGTAAGTCATCCATCTCTCGACACTCCATGTCTAGGACCTGTGTGCCTCGAGACATGATCTCCTTTTTTATCCCTAGGGCAGAGGATAACATCTAGCTCCAACTCGGGGACATGTGCTCATCATAGAGTGCATGAGAACCTCAACATCTCTGGTACAACCCGTCCGTGCCTGCTAGATCTCAACAAAAAACATCAGTAATCCTCAGGCTGGTGATATCACCCCTTGCTCATATATCGTATAATAAAATAAAGAAAATCATAAGCATGCATATATATAATGGAGAATTACAACATGAAACTACAACTATACTAGTATGATATGCAAATGGTATATATAATGGATGCAAATGCCTACCTACCATACTTACCTCTTGGTTGAATGCTAGGTGTAGTCAAATAACTAGTGAAACCATCCTAGCAATATCTCATAATACCTACCTCTGTGCCTCATCATAAACCAAAACAATGACAGGTCAAGCACAAAAATAACATGAGTTAGAACATGTACCACATCATCGGAAATCGAAAAGTCTAGCTCATGGAGGCGGGAGGGAGGGAAAAAATTATGCCAAGTCACACTTCTAGGAAAGTGCTCAATCCATCTCAGAAAGGGATCTTGAAAAGTCAAAGGTTCAAAAGGCTGACTCAAAGTATCTGAAGGTTGGCTACCTTGGACTTCATCACATCCTGAGGTTTGGGAAAGGACTAGAAAGAACCTAGAGGATGACTCATAATTTCTTAAGGGAAAGTTGAAAGACTGAGATAATAAACTTCTTCTTAAGGTTTTCAACCTACCCTTGGATTCTAAAAGATGGCTTTGCCCCGGAGAAAAATCAAGACAAGGGACATGTTTCCCAACTACACCCTTACACCCTTAGTGACATAGCGAGGTAAAGTAGTTGAAGGGAGTTGGACAACCTTGTCACAAGTATCCTGCTTTAGGCAAGCAACATCCTCACCTTTATCAAAATTTGAACACAACGACGGTTGATAATCTTCTTCATAGAATAAATCCAAGTGCTCAAAGGAATACTCATTAAAATCCTCAAGGTATGACCAAAAATCATCATGAGAACATTGCACTAGGTCATCCTTGGGTGCTTGGAAAACTTATGTAATTATATCATCATTTTGTTGCGAAACATCAAAATTATTAGAAACATCATATGATTGTTGTCAAGGCAACATTCAAAGGTATCCTTCCATATCATAAATGGGACCCTCATCAGAACCAATCACATCCCACTTACGTCTTCCAACATGTATGAACTCATCGATATTATCAACCATGTCACTACCTTTATCATAACATGAAGGATTTAATGCATCGAAGGGCTCCTCTAATACTTATTCACTTTCCAAATCATAAAATAAAGCATCATCAAAATCTTGGAAAGGGAAATAACTTACCGTGTTCACTTCTTGCTGTGCAAGAGTGTCAATGGCTTGCATGACTTCATCAAATGGAAGAGGTTCCAATACATCATCCCTAAGACTCGTCTGTTTAATCATCTTTTCGCCTTTATCAGAAAATGAAGGACCTAGCTCTTCCAAGTGTTCCTTTAATTCTTTACCTTCTGAATCATAGAACAAAGTGTCATCAAAAACCTGGAAGGGAAAATGACTCACCTCATTCTCTTCGTCTTATGCAGGAGAGATAGGATCTTGGAGAGCTTCATCGGACGTAGGAGCGGATGCTAGTACTTCATCCTCATAACTATTGAAATAATGTAACTGCGAAGGGCATTCTTATTATTTTGTTATTGGATTAAATCCCCATTGTGGATTAATCATGTCATTATTATTATTTTTATTATTAGGTTAAATCCCCAT